>JASDQU010359159.1:0-11850 GCA_032191745.1 Picea mariana | reverse complement strand
TAAGTGTAGTTAAGTGAGTTAATATCAGTTGTACTAGTTGTAACTAAACATGCACTAGTGAGAGTTCAATTAATCAGTGAACTCACATGCAACTGAAGATTCGCCACGGTTAACTACATGCATGTTAGTTCCAATGGAGATCCAGTTGAGATAACAGGTGAAAGGGACAGTTTGGCTATCAGTTGTGATTTGTTCACACATGCAGTGAATATGCTTATGAGCATGTGCAAACAAGGCAATTGTATTCATTCGATTCATTGTGAGAATCGGATTGCAGAGATTGTGCAGAGGAGGCAGGCTGTCTGGACACAGAAATTGGCATAGGTATTTGTTGATTTGTGTATGACAGTGTGAGACGATTGTATTGTACTGAGAGCTCTTGGATTAGAGTTTTGTATGAGATTGTTTCATGATTCATGATATACATAATATATGATAGTGGGGTTTTTAGCTTTACGCTTTCCCGGTAAAACTTCTGTGTTGTGTGTTATTGATATTTCACTTTGTGCATTGTGGTTGTGATCATGGTTTAAATTGCTTCCGCAATAATAATAGTAGAAACAATTCTGTATTTAACAAGTGGCGGAAATTGTTAGATCAGGAGAATCGCAGGAATACATTAATTTGTATCGAAATTTCTACAGTGAATGTGTCATTTTCCCTACACACAAAACTACAACCAACTCAAACCTTCAATACTTCAACACTTGCTTAGAACCCACTAGATGGAATCAATGCTTTGCTACTTAACATGATCAGCATAGATGTATATGAGTTGGAGAGGGTATAATCTAACCAACACTTCACACAAAGTATGACTTGGATTGGGGTTAATACCATACACATTGGGCATTCTCATCTTCACATGGATTAATGCTTCTGCCTCCACCATGATGAATGATAAGGGGAATTAATGCTTCTGCCTCCACCATGATGAATGATAAGGGGAGGGAGTTATAGCTTCATTGAGTAATGGTACCTATCTTCAAGATCATTAGTCATTTATCCACACTACTTGTTCCTTTAAGTGATGAGTTGATACATGCTTCATGATTCGTGGAATATGATGGATTATGGTGCTTGCCCCATTTTCCCTTAAGTTTCCCAATGACAAACCTATGCCTTCATTTGCATACTTATTGGTAGAAGAGTTTAGATACCTTAGTGCATGATATAATTCATATTGTGTGGAGATTTTAACCATTTTTTGTGTTAGGATAACAATATGACTTAATAAAGTCAAGAGGAGTTGAAAATCAAAGCATATATTGAGTTATAACCATTGAATCCCCAATCACTAAAATATGGCAAAATCCTTTGCTTTATTGTAGGTTATTTCTCCCAACTTTTAGGAAAAAGTGGTTCTTTGTTTTCTTTTGGGACTAAGGATGATGCCCCACACCTACCCACGATCATTAGTGTGTGTGTATATATATATATATATATATAGCATGAATAAATGGTAAATGTTAGTATGTATTAATATTGGTATCTATTAGTATGCATTACTATGAGAAATTATATTTTTTTATTCAATTGGTTCATGAAAATGAGCATGTCATAAGTGGGATTTGAACTTGGGTAGAGAGGATAACAATTCTTTCTCTCAACCACTCGAGCTAGACCCAATTGACTCCATATAAACATCTTGCGACACGATGAAAGTCTTTTGGCTAAAAATCTACAAGTGAGGGGTATCTATTCCAACAAAGTTACCCAAGGCTTGCACCTAACCTCACTCATTTTTTGCAAACACAACTACAAACAAACACAAACATGCCATTGTATAGACTTAAACTTAAGTGGATGTGATATAAACACTCCATTCTTACTAACTTGACAACTATTTCATTTATGTATATTCATATGTTTCAACGGTGTTTAAATTGTTATGACAATAAACACAATGCATTCGTTTTAATATCATTGCAAATGAGTTTAAGATTAATACAAAGCATTATTATATTAATAGAAAAACCCATAAAAAATATTAGAAATACTAGGAGAATAGAAATATGAGAAATACAAACAATAAATGCAATCCATCTAGATTTTAAATTATTATTATTATTCACATCCGCAAATTGTTATTATTAGTCTGTGCCAAAGACTATAGCAATGAGTTTGCTATTGATTTGACATTAATTTGTTTTATATTTTAAATTTGTTTGTAAAATGTAATGTTTAACTTAAGAAAATAAATATATATTTTTTGATATAGTAAAAATATTTATTTTTCTCATCTCTAATTGGTTAATATATTTCAAGTCTTATTGTTGCCTTCACGTATTTTAATATTTAAAATTAATTGCATAATCAATAACATATTTTAATTGGTTGTACAACATATATAACACTCATTACACCACCACAATAAAATATTTTTTAAAATTTACATTTCCCAATGATGTTGATGTTTTGTTTTGGATATGTCATGTCATAACATATTAAAATATTACATAAATTAAAATATATATTATATATTTTATAATATATATGTTAACACATTAAAATATTATATGTATTAAAATATATATTATAATATTATATAAATTACACTATATATTATATATTTTATAATATATATATATATTAACACATAAAATATTATAATATATTATATATTAAAATGTATATTATATTTTATAATATATATATGTTAAGATAGTAATATATATATATATATTTAAGTAAAAAGACGAATCCTGTTATATTATAACTTCAAAAAAGAAAATACACCATGACATACAGGTGCCAGTTGTCCCACCTTTGCAGGAAACCGAGACAGCTGGCCTGTCCAAAATAGCATGCAAAATCAGACAACTCGTTTCGCCACCCTGCCCGGAGGAAACCAGGGTGCATGTCCATTTTCATCAGCAGTATAGTTAGTCCTATGCTAACGCTAACAAAGATATTGACTAAAAGAGCTACAACTCTGTTAAACATCAAAAGAAAGGGAGTTGGAGACAATGCTAAATAGAGGAATCTATTCACCGGAGTTCTTGCAGTCGTCCATCGCCTTACCGCTGCTGACAGGAATGGCATAGTGCTGAGCGCAGGTGGGGCATTGTCGCCACGGTGTGGCACTGGAGTAAGCTACGTACATCATGTCCAAGCGTTGGCTAACACAGATAGCCCTGAAGATTTGGTCATCCACCATACTGCGGACATCAAAGATCAAGTTCAGGTGCTTCGGGTGGAGGAGTGGTGGTGGGGGCGACAACTTTTGATTAGCATCCGTCTCCTAGTGACCATGCTGCTTCCTCTGCGGCTGCGAGTCGGTGTTGCTTTCTGGCAGCTCCTCCTCTACCAGGCATGTGGGGAATTCCTCAGTGGGAGCGTCGTTGGGACCATGTGCCTCCCTCGAGCTAGGCAGTGGTGTTGCTGCTTCAATGCACGCCGGGGGGTTCCAATTATCCGGAACCGTAAACATTCGACTTTTAGAGAAGTCCGGGGGGAGTTCCATGGTCGAAATTTCCTCGACATAAGTTCTGGGGGGCGAGTTTATGGCTGTGGTCTCCCTGCGTCTTTTCCTCTTGGCCAGAACCAGAGCCCGTTCAAATTGCTTATGCCTTTTCCTCCTGGAGTCTGCCGCGTACTATCCTGCTCCTCTGTGGGCTCTTCCTCTGGCTCGCGGCATAATAAGAATGAAGACCAGTGCCAGAATGTCTCCTACTCTCCTATTCCTGCTCGGCTCTGTGAGCTGCGAATACATCCTATGGATTCCAAAAAGGCGGATAATAGCATAAATGGTGGCTGCAGCCATTAAAGCCGAGAGCTTAATGCTCTGGCTGGCCGGCCTATTCTCGCGCGTGAGAGGCCCCATCAATGGTGGGAGGCCGACGGAGGTGAGAGCCCTCATAACTGGCGCTGGTGTGAGGGCGGTTGGCCACCATAACTGGCCTCTCCTTGCGCGCCTCCACGTGCCCCTTCTTTTCCGCGTGGCACCCCATCTGGGGGAAGATAGTAAAATATTATATATATTAAAATATATATTATAAAATGTGAAATGTTTATTTTTATTTTTTATTTTTAAAATAAGATTTGTATTTGGCTTGCTTAGCTTAATTAGAAGGAAATTCAGGTTAATCGCAAAACTATATGACAGCTCCATTAAAGTAAAATTATGGTAAGATATTTTGTCCATGACAAATCTATAAACTATGTGTCATCATGGCGCAATAAGGCTTTCTCTATCCCTTGTGAGTCTATGTCGAATTCTTTTAAGAAGCTGATTTCTTTTAAGATTATGAAACTAGCTCATTTGTTAACATATTATTCATGTTTCAAAGTAATCATCATCATCAATAATTATAGGGTGTTAACTATCATCTTCATTTCCAAATTTACTTGGCAGGGACTAAGCTGCCATGCAACCCTTGTTTATATATGCATATATATGTAATTGTTATTATTTGTATATGCATATATATGTAATTACTATGAGATTAATTATTATCAACTATTATGTTAGTAGTGGGGTGACTATCTTTTTGGACATCTTTGTTGGCATAAGGATTATGTTATATTGGGGTTTATAAGTTGCCATGAATAAAGTCCTTATGTTACATTGGGGTTTATACATTGCCATGAATAAAGTCTTTATGTGGAATGCCAAATTTTATTTTTTACCTAATTACATGCAATTCTAATTAGTTTAAATTAATCTTAACCCTATATTTATTAAACATTTAAAAAAACTAAATTCTTGCAAATACAAAATTCTCATTTTATATTTAAAAAAAGTTGATATCTCTAAACATTCCATCCCTTTCAATTTTTAACAAGGAGAGTTGCGTAGCAACAGGTCCATGCTAGGAAGAGGCAGGAAGGTAGTGGATCTAATCGCAGTTCGATTCTTCGCCATTGCTATGAAGTTTCTTCTCGCTCGTTGGAGAGCCTAAAATATTGATTTCTCATAGAATCTGGTATGTAGCCCTAGGCAGATGAGCATGCATCAAGATTTAGTGTAACCACTCTCAGTGAAGACCCAAACTGAAACTTATTAATCCTCTGTTGTAGGAGAATGAGTGAGCTTGTCAACAATGGAAAAATTAAGGTTGCCTTTCAACAATGGGGTCGGTGAGGAAGAGATTGCGGTCATTCATGGTATCTTAGTCTTCATATTGATGGTAGACTGACGACTGAATGTACGTGATACTTGTGACTTAGATAATGAGTATAGTTCAAAATTTCTGAACCATTTTACAAGCTGGCTTCAAATATGATTTGTTAAGATATCAAATAATATTTGAAGAAGAAACATTGTTCCTTTGAGCTTCTCAACTGGAGAAAGGAGATAGAAAACAAAAATATTTTATCAAAATGCATGGGAGTCATGACTAAGTTTTTTGGTTATGTTGAACTGTACCAAAGACAAGGAACTCAAGTCAGGTGACTTGGTTACATATTCCACCATCTTGTTTGAATTATTTAAAGTCTGAAAGAACTTGAGAATCTGAGGCATATCAAGGAAAAATCACACCAACTCCTTCTGCACTCACTGTCGTTGGGTTACCATGTTCGTCGCTACTTGTGGCACATAATTAGAGGATGTAAGGTTGCTTCAATAGCTATAGGAGACTTGGTATTATTTATTATAATCTAATTACATTCCAACTGTCTCTACCTCTGTTCCAATGTTATTGATAGAAACCAGATTCGAGTCACTTCTGGAATTCGACGATAAGTCCGCATTGGACCTTATCCCACCTCGTCAATTTTGAAATCAAAGTCCGCATTGGACCTTATCCCACCTCGTCAATTTTGAAATCATTTACATAGTCTCCTGTTTTCATCAGAAGTTGATGACGTCATTGCCAACTTTTAATCCAAATAATTGTTTTTTTTAATAAATTTTTATATTCACATAGAACATAACAAAATTAAAATTTATGATAAACACTTGTTAATAAAGTGATATAATATTTCATAATCACCATGGCACGCGGCCAGGTATTTGCTTGTCACTTGTATTGTGAGCAGGCCTTCGCTTGTCACTTGTATTGTGAGCGTGTCACGTGGACATCATGCCTGTGGTCGAATTGGCTGGCCCTCATTTGTAGTCCAATACACTAATTTTTTGCATGTGCGTGCTTTGTTTGGTGTAGTCTTCAACAAAACAACTATTGAATGGTTGAATGCTTGGTCGATCTCAGTTCTCCCTTCTTCAGAGCTCGAATATGTGGTGATAGATCTTCAAACAACTATCTGATGCTTGTAAAATCCCCCTACGTGTGCCCTCCAACATTCATTTCTTATACCACAGAGAGGGTGTCGATCATGTCCAACAATCAATTTCACTTGGTAAGGATGAATAACCCAGTAATTTCTTTGTTTTTCCAGTTTTATGGTTGTCTTTGAATTGGAGGGATTTATTCTTGTCTTTGAATTGGAGTAAGGACCAAGAACCCATAAATTTCTTTATGTTTTTTTGGCTTTATTGTTGTATTTGAATTCAAGGCTTCTATTGTTTGTATCCTGTCTCTGTCTCTATATGGAGCCCTAAACTGCTAAAATCATTGAACTAGAAACATTAAAAAGAGAACAAACAAATATCCACTAACACATTAGAGAATAGACAAATATATTCCAAGTTCACCATGTCCAAAGCTCGCTTCGAGGAACATAGATAACTTAGATTGTGGTTTATTGAACCTGTGAACCATTCACAATTGCCTCCGTCTCCAAAGGTAATAGGTCCACATGAATTAACTTTGTTGTTATACATGTCTAAAATATTAATAGGTTATGGGGAAAATCAGACAAGCACAGTGAAAACCTTTCCTTCCAAGTGAACAAATGCATTATCATAAATATTAATCAAATACTTACAAAGCATTGGTAGGCGTGCACATGGCCTGCAAAAACAATATCTATCTTTGCAGGCCTACAAAAACAATATCCACCTTCACAGCTTAAAGTAAAGGCTCCATGGCTATTCAATTCGGGAAGGAGAAGTGTAAGAATCAAAGAATGGAGATTCTTTGTTAGAGAGCCGGATGAGAGGAACCCTCCTAGTGTATCTCTAGGCAAGCTTGGGTGGAGGTGGGTAAAAAGCCTCTGAGATGCGTGCAGTAGTAGCAACTTTCCCGAAAGCCTCTAAGGGAGACAACACCCACTCGTTGCTTGTAAGTATGGATTGGGAATAAATTAGATATGGGAAATGAGATTTGGAAATATAAGTATTCCCCAATTGTTTCATAAGCAAGTCTCGAGGTTAACAACATGATTATGTGAGTCGTGATTTTACTTGCCAACAACCATATGTGGGAGGAGTGCGTCCAAAGCGAGCAACATGACCAAAGAACGCATATCGGAAAAAAGACCCATCATACACATCCTTAACGCAAGAATATCTATCCATCTTAGCTTCATGAGCAATATTTGTATTATACCACGGTGCATGTAGCAACACAAAAATCCAGGGCATTCTCACTCTATTTACCCTCACAAGGTCACCCTACTTTAACCCATGGTGAACAGATTTATTCCTCATGACAAAAATCTATATTTTAAATCAAGAGCTACAAAGGTGTGATTGAAGAGCTAATAAATATGAACAATTAATGCAAAATTATATTCTTTGCGATCCAATCATAACCTGGGCAAGATTCTAATTATTCTTTCATTGGATATAGCCATGTGAGAATACTTCCTATCAAAGTAATCAGAACAACAAATGTATCATTTACACTGACCAACTATCAGATTCAACCATTGTATTAACTATTCAATTCAACTAACATTTGGTAGAATTAATCGCCAAACAATTTATTTTTCAGATGGCTATTGTTTCTCATGAGGCGCTCCACGACACAAAGATATATAAACGCTCGCTGTGTTGGGATCTAAGCATTACATGAGTGGCACCGACAATGTCATAAATTAGTTAAACTGAAGAGACTAACTTCATTACATAGATTATTACTAAGAGAAAAATAGCAGGTAAGATGCATGTCACAATCCCTGCAACAATTCATTCATCCTAATCCATCATAATCTTGGGTTATTGATGCAACACAAGAAAGCATTTCTACATATTGTTGTTTCAGATAATGGGTGAGAAGATGTGGATAATTTGAACACCTTCAATCACTATGTTTTCTCACTAACACTCTTGAACTTTTTTGCAGCTATAATACCTTCATGTAACTCAACGACAACTTGGTCTACAACTGAGCTTGAGGGTTGGTAGCAATAATTCAAGGCACTGGTGAGAACTCAGCCTCCGCTTGAAGCCTAGAAAGTGGAAGTGGAGATTTGAACGTGAAAGCCTGGAAAGTGGAACTAGGGATTTGAACGTGAAAGGCACCTTGGTTGCTCGCTACCACGCCCTTTGCTCTTTAGTTGAAGGGTAGTAAGGCGATGCAACACATGGCCAACATGCCATTAGCTACATAGTGGAAATGTGTAACAAACTTAGCTATTAGCTATTTATACAGATTGATATAAGCATCTAAAAAAATTAAACATTTTATGTTTCAAATTAATGCTAAGTTTCAACTTAGTATTAATTCATATGGCTTTCAACATATTTATTAAATAAATTTCAAACCTCTCTTTCCTAAGTTTGAAGAGCCATAGAGGCCAAATAAAACCTCAAACTTAAAATATAGGGTTAAAAAACAAATACAAATCCTAAAATTATATAAAAATGTTGAAACTTTGATTAAGTGCTTTGTTTTCTATATCATACTAATAAAAGAATAGAAAACAAATTACTAAAAATATATCTAAAAATATATAATTGATTATATTAATTAAAGGAAAACATATATATTTCATGCATAAGATTAACATAATACACTTACCTAAATTTTAAAAACTTTAATTATAAAATAATCGACCTTTTAACATGAAGATTCATGAAAATTTGAAATTCTATTATTATTATTATAAAAATAATAATAATTACAAATGTTTAAAAATTATACCCCATCTTATACATATTCTTATTCCCCTCTTTTCTACATCATTATTTTAATATTGTGTAAAGTGAGGGACAAAGTTGAGAGTGGGCACTCATGTTAACATTATGCAAATGCCACAACCTTTAAAAAAGAGAGAAAGACCATAGTGATAGTGTTGATATGGCGGTAAGCCACTTTGAAATTCATGAAATCCCTAGGGCCATCTAGCCCCCATCGCAAGAAATCAAAAGATATATATATATAAATTACTGGAAAATACGCTCATAGCAAAATGGAAATTTCAAATTACAGGAAAAAATAAATATAAATATAGTCATCGAATGTCAATATAGCACGGTCCTCCTGTAGCTTCCTGTGCCCCTTTGTTGTTGTTTGTTATGTAATTTTACATCCTTCTCTCTTGAGGGTTTAAAGCGGCAAGGGTTTGGCCCTTCTTTCTCCTCTGCAACAATTCTTCCACTGTTTTTCAGGCACTTATGGAGTACCCTGCGGATTCGTCGTCCGCACCGGGAGTCGAATCCGCGACCTCTTCGCGCACAGGCGCCACAGAGCAGTCTGGGCTGGAGGAACCCAACGATGCAGGTGCGAAGACGGAGCAGTCTGGCGACGAGGGTATTGAGCAGAAAGTGCACGATTTAATGGACCGGATCACAGCTTCTGCGCGCTCGGCGCCCAATCCCCGTCTGCTGCACGCCCTGGCTTCGATTCTCGAGCAGGAGGAGGCGAGGTAAGATAAAAACCCTTTTGGATTTTTTGGCTTTTTTTAATAAATTTTCTAGTGCGGTTCGAACAAATTAGTAATTTGGTTGCTTTTGGTTGTGCCGCATTTTTATTGTAGTGCCTCGCAGTCGCGAGAACTGATAATTTGCTCTCGCAATGAACAATTTAAGAGTAACGGCTAAAATTTTGTCTCTTTGCTCCGTTGCTTGTGCTTTTTGGGTTACAGGTTTCTCTTTTTTTGGAATTTTTGTGTTTCTGATAATGCCGAAATCCCTGGTGTAGGTGGGTGTTATTTTATGTTTGTTTTTGCATCTCGCTCAGTACCGAAGATAATTTTCTCTTTTTTTTGGTTTCCCTCCCTTGAATTTACCTAAACATTTTTTTAAATGGCTGCCACGTGGCATGTCATGGGATTGTCACCGACTAATCACAGCCTGCGATGGGTGGATATGGTGGACATTTTCTCTGATATGCAGGTTGGATAATTTGCCCTGTTGTTTTTAAGTTTTATGGTAACGCTAATTAGTTTTGTTACTCGTAACTCTATGTTAAACTTATATTGCATCTGGTTTGCTATTGAGTCTGCAATAGTCGTCACTGTACATTATCGGCTAAACAAAGAACTGCACTTAGTGGTCACTTTCCATTTTTCTTTTTGTTAATTAACGGAAGCTTCATTTGGAAATGATGCTTTCATTCATTTGAAAAATTAACATCTTGCAAAAGATATAATTCGCAGAGATGCAAACTGAGCTAAAAAAGAGACAGGACATCGCATTCTCAAAATCCTAAAGTGAAAGATATAATCCGCAGAGATGCATACTGAACTAAAAAAGAGACAGGACATAGCATTATCAAAATCCTAAAGTGCCAGTAGCTAGGGTCAACATCCCAAAACAAATTTGGCCCTACAGAAGCCATGTAACAACAAAAGCTAACCAAAATTTTGACCTAAGTCCAAAGTTAAAAAGGCCAGTCATAGTTGAAAATTAAGCCCTCAAGGGCAGCCAGATGTACTTCAAATAACAATCAATCAGTGGGGTTGGGCGGCAGCCACAGGAGTTACCACAGCGGGGTTTCAGCATCCCACCAAATCCCCACCTCTCCAGGTGTAATCACAAGCCACTTTGACTGATTTCCAAGATTTCCTCCTATGCTATCGAGGTCAACCAAGCATTGCCATTCAGTATTTCAGGCCTCCTTGCAGCCAATTGCAAGCAAGCTTCCAGAAAGTGACAAACCAGGGCTCCACAGCAAAATTTCTGCTGTAGTAAAATGAAATCTTGTTTAGATCACTATAGTGATCTTGTAYACTTTAGCTGCCATGTGGTTCTTCTGCAGAGTGGGGATGGAGGAGAGATCCCGTCATATTTAGATCTCAATATTCTTTCCCATCCGTTAAAGTGAATGAGGAACAATTCACAATTTCTACTAAAGGCAAATGAAGGGAGGAATGGATTKTTAATTGCYGTTGTTCTTGTAGATAGYTGTTTACTCGTAARACTTCATTGGGATTCTGTCTCTTTTCTCTGGGCATTTCTGTAGTTGATGAATTTGCTGGTTTGAGAAGCTTACAATTATCTCTTGTGGCTAGCACCACAGATTTTCTTTTTCTTGTTGCTAATTTCTATAGCTCTCTTTTTTGTAGTGTTATCTGTCAGAATCCTTCTTATTTCCGTTTCTAGAGGGAATTTCTTAATTATAATTTATACTTTGGAAACACTCTGCCATTAATAAACTTATCTTATCTTATCTGACATATTTTTGAAGTTCAAGTAATTTTTTTTCCAGAGGTTGACAAGTACATCGTACATGATTCTTTCTATATTTTTATACATTGTTGAAAGGATATGGATTTCAATGCTTGTAAAATAATCTCTAAATGTAATACTTGTAGATATTTTATGTAACAACAATCATATTATTGTAAGAAATATTGAATATTCTTATATCACAACTCTTTAGTAGTGTTTTCCGTCAGTTGAAAAAAATCTCACTGGAAGTCCTTGTTCCCCCTTCTACGTTCTCAGATTGAAGTTTAAACTATTTTAAATCTACGTTATTTTTAGCCTTTCTTGCCAACTCTAAGTATATTAAGTTATTAATGGACTTAGGCTTACATTTAGTTCTACTTCTACTGTCAGTGAAAAGCTTTTTTCTTTTATGAGAGAACAGTATTTCAAACTAGCAGTTACAT
>JASDQU010359157.1:0-11850 GCA_032191745.1 Picea mariana | reverse complement strand
ACGTTGCCTTCTGCAACCTTTGCTATAGCTTCCTCATGTGACCTGGAGCAAGGTCAACAAAACAACAAGCAAGAATAATATCCTTCTTGATAATATAAAGCAATAGCACGAACAATCATCACAGTAGCTCCTTTAGAGCTATCACTTATAATTTATCTGAAGCAAAGATTAAAGGCAAGGAATACAATACGAAATGAGGTCATCACTCTCATAGTGTTGTGACCAAGCATTCTTCCATGGCAATCTGAAACTAACACACGAGGTTTATCCTAGAGGAGGTGTCAGTCATATCAGACAAAGTATTTACCTCTATATTCTCACATGCTATCAAGTATAATACTTTACGACGATTGCTATCTCAACTAAAGTCATCATCTTGTCATGTGTATTTTTGAATCTTGATTAATCAAACCTGGAGCCTTGTCCTCAAGAGTAAGTGCTTGCTTTTCTTCCAGGTCTCCTTCACTCAAGTGACAAGTACGTTCTTCAACCTGTCTGTTGTACTAAGACAATACGCTATCTTGACAGAAGGTTAGGTTAGAGGATAAGCTTTGTGATCAACTTTTAATTCTTCTAATAATTTGATCATAGCTTCAACATGCAACACTGATCAAGATAATTTCATAACAAATAGATGCATATTAGAATAACCACACCTGGGTTGCAACATTCCTCTGAATGTGTTGGATCTTGAGATCCTTCTGGATCTATGGCAAGAGATCCCTTCTCTTGCAAATACTCTTTAGGATTTAACCATTAAAAATATGTAAGTACATACCTCTGATAGCATTTGCAGGTAGTAGCTCCATCTAGTAGCAGCGGTAATCATTGCCAACTCTTGAGAAAATTTCAAGGGTGATTGCAACTGGTTCTACGTCTGCAACTGCAACTGGTTCTGAGACTGCAACTGCAGCTGCAACTTAGGGTTTTATGAGGAAACCCTAAATTTTCAAATTTCAAATTTTGAAATTTTGATCCAGGGCATAGATGCGTTGAGCTGAGGCAAGTTAGTTGGTGCAGTCGGAATTTCGAAAATCCAACTTTTACTCTTTCAAATCTAATCTGCGGATTTCTGGACTGGTGCTTCTGGTTTTCTGGTACTTCTGGTACTTCTGGTACTCTGGTTTTCTGGTACTTTGTGAAACTAGGGTTTCACTTTTTGGGAGATCTAGCCACTGAAAAGGTGTGCTCTAAGTGCCAAAATGATCCTTGGGGGAGGGCACAACTTTCTAGGTGGTTAGGGAGCTGAAAAGATTCACTTTGCAAAATCCTAATTTTTGGGTACGGTAACAATGACGTTTTTCCTCTTGCAAAATATGCTTCCTTCAGGTTGGCTCTGATACCATGTTAATGTTTATGCCATTATTATAATTTTTTTCATTTCAATAGATAAGAGCATCATAAGAACAAGATCACTGAGAAATACACATTCACAAGAGACACAACATTTATCCTGGGAAACCCTCTAGGGGAAGAAAACCCAACAAAAACTTCCTTATCATAAATTGCTAGTACAATTTTCAAGAGATAACTCAAACCAATACAGATTGTCCTCTCCAAGAGATGCGCCACTCTTCTTCTCCTCTCTTCAACTGGTAATTGCAACTTGCGTCATAAGAGAATGACCAACTGAGTTGTGTGTTAGAAGTGAGGCGCTAGCCTCCTATATATACAAAACTGGCACGTGTGAAAGGTCACCACTGGCAAGGCCGACCTCTCACTCTGGGTGGGTAAACCCACCTTTAATTAATTCTGGGTCTTCCATAATAACTGCTGGGGTCGACTTCTTATTCTTCCCTTTATAATTGTCCGATGACCAATCCGCAAAAGGGGATTTGGTCCTTATACAATTACCGACATGATTAATCCACAATGAGGATTAATCCAATAACAATAACAATAATAATGAAATGATTAATCCGCAATGGGGATTTAATCCAATAATAATAAGAATGTTCTTCGCAGTTACATTATTTGAACAAATACAACTTTCATCAATGGAGCAACTGAATAATAAGTATATATTGAACAACCTCAAGGGTTTGAGGTACATTCCAGAGACACTCACGTTTGTAGATTAAAGAAAGCTCTATATGGACTCAAGCAAGCTCCAAGGGCTTGGTATGCCAGAATGGGCAACTATCTAACAAGACTTGGTTTCTCCAAGAGTCATGCAGATCCAAACCTTTATTATAAAGTCGTGGACAATGCACCTGTAATTCTACTACTATATGTTGACGATCTATTCATAACAGGTGAAGAGTCTCTCATCATTCAGTGCAAGAAGAAACTAGCTTCTGAATTTGATATGAAAGATCTAGGTCTTGTGCATTATTACTTTGGACTAGAATTATGGCAGAAGCATGGTGAAGTATTCCTTGGACAAGGAAAGTACGCAATAAAGATCCTTCAGAAGTTTGGAATGATGGACTGTAAGTCCATGGACACTCCTATGAATGCGGATATAAGAAAAGTAAAAGATCCAGATTCTGATCCAGTAGATCCATCTCTATATCGACAACTAATTGGTTCATTGATGTATTTGGTAAATAATCGACCAGACATTTGATTTGCCATGAATACACTAAGCCAGTTCCAGGTGGAACCAAGACATGAGCATTGGATAGCTACAAAGCATGTATTAAGATATATTCATGGGACAATAAACTATGGCTTGAGATATACCGCATCCAGTGATATTCAACTTCATGGATTCACAGACTCAGATTGGGTAGGAAGTGCAGAAGACAGAAAGAGCACTTCAGGTATGTGTTTTAGCTTGGGCTCCGCTATGATATCTTGGAGTAGCAGGAAACATAAGTATGTCGCATTCAGCACAACAAAAGCAGAGTATATCGCAGCATGTGAAGCATGCACATAAGCAGTATGTCTAATGAAGTTAATCTTCGATTTATTTGATCAGATTCCAGAATCGACCATAATACATTGTGATAATTAGAGTTGTATAGGATTATCAGAACATCCCGTGTTTCATGAAAGGTAGAAACACATTGAGATCAAATACTACTTTATTCGAGATAAAGTTCAGGAAGGAGAGGTAAATCTCGAATATATCCCCACAGATAAGTAGACAACCGACATCCTGACAAAACCTCTATCCAGAATAAAGTTTGCATATTTCCAAGAGAAGATGGGGATCGTGGAAATAACTCCCTTAGCTGAAGGGGAAGAAATGACTCTCCAAGTTGGGAGGGAGCACTGGAAATATTATTGAAGACATTTATTTTCGAGATTGAAAAATAGCCCAGTTGGGCAGATTCTTTCCTGTTCGGAAAGTGGATTGAGATTTTTGACGGACAACGATTTCCCATTGTGGTTAAGATGTGAAATGGTCCAGATTGCTGATGTATCATAGACAACGACTTTCCATTCTGGTTAACATGAGGAGTGGTCTAGGGCAGTCTCTCTTCTTGAGGGTTACTCAAGAAGACTGGCCCGCCTCGCCGAACAACGATTTCTCAGTGTGGTTAACATGAGGAATGGTCCGTTTTGGAGGTTGATACAGGACAATATTTTCCTCTTGTGGTTAACAGAGGAAATGGTCCGGAAAGTCATTCCTTAGGGTGTATTTATTCTCTCCAGGTTTCACTTTGTTTAGTGCTGGAGGAATGACCCATGGTGTGGAATGGTCCAGGCTTAGCAATCAGGGACATACATTCCTTAGGGCATATTCATTCTCTCCAGGTTACACTTTGTTTAGTGTTGGAGGAATGGCCCAGGGTGAGGAATGGTCCAGGTTCAGAAATCAGAAGCAATCATTCTTCCTTGTTTGAGAAGACTCATCGTTGATGTTCTACATTGAGGGCATATATTCTTTCAGAGCTCACAAATGTGAGTGAAATATTGGCCTAGATGATTCAATTTATCTTTAACAATATTTTCTGTGCAGGTTGCTAACATATGATTATTATGGAGACTGCCTGTCTCCATACAATAGAGATATGCTACTGTGGTGGATATGTTCCATTGTTTGTGACTATGTGTCACAGTTTGAGTAGTTGTGTACTACCGTGGATAGACACAGTTGTGTTCTATCAATTGATTTTGTACCATTTGTCATGGAGATTATCCAGTTGAATAATAATAACGATGCTTTTGATACTACCAATTGAATGGTCTGTTTTTTGCTCAAGACCATACCTCTCTAGCTAGGAGGGAGTGTTGATATTATGGTAGCTTTGAAAGGTATGAACCTCTATTGTGACCTTTGACAAGATTAGAATGTCCCGAAAGGAAGCAAATAAATGAAGGAAACCCTAGACAAGATGTCGACTGCAGAAATATAATTAATATGAATTAATTAGTACCCAGAAGGAGAATTCGGCCCAAGCAAGCCTGCCAGAATTACTATAAATACAGGGTGCCAGTCTCTCATTATTCACATTCTCAGAATTGCAGAAGTCACTTGTGCGCACTGCAGTTTGGCAGTTTTGTGCGCAAGTTCTGGGGAAGGTGTTGCACCAGTTTCTGGGTTGGAATATCTGATCAACTGTGGTTATTTTCTTGCTTGGTGCATTAGCCTTGCTTGGCTATTGATTGCTACCATGATTCTTCTCTTTGTCAAGGTCAAGGTGCTTGGAGGGTGGCTTCGACCTATGGTTGGGTGACAAGGGTATTGACAATGGTAAAACGAGCACAATCCTTCATATTCTAACACCCATCACATGGGATCTCTCATAGATCACCTCAACTCAGTCCAGAGGAGAACGACCTGGAGAATGTCTCAAGAAGCTGCAATCAACAACATAAGGAAGGTTCAAATCTAGGAAATAAGGATTTGAGTAAGGTGAAATGTTTCAAGTATCACTAGATGGGACATTCCACCAACCAGTGTTTGAAGAAGAAAAATTGGGTAAGGCCAAGCGATAGAGATAGGTTGCAGGGAGTGTAGGTATTATAGTAGGAGTAGATGATGGATCATCCAAATGTGAGATTGCCTTTTCGATGGCCTCTTGTTTATCTTCTAACACTATGTCAAGTGTTGGATGGTATGTGGATAGTAGGGCATTGAGACATATGACATATGGTAGGACACTCTTTAACAAGTTTCAAGAGCAAGAGGCATGAATGCATGTGGAGTTGCATGATGATGCTACTTATCTTATGAGAGAATAGGGCTCCATTTCCTTTCAAATGCCATCAAGTGATATTTTTGAGTTGAATGAGAGTTCTATTTATTATTGGCTCAAAGAAAAATCTTCTTTTAGTTTCTTGTATTGCAAATTGTCAATGTAGAGTTGCATTTGAAGGGAAACAATGCACTATTAATGATTGTAGTCTAGTAAGTCTGAGGATTTTGGTTACATGTGTGTGTGAGGGTGGCCTTGTTGATGTTTTGGTAGCTGCAGGAGGTACTTTCCCTCCTAGATGACCTTTCTTAGACAAGAAAAATATCTTGGAAGCAAGAGAACCATTGAACAGATGTGGAAATGCCCTAGAAGAGAAGTCGGCCCAAAAAAATAAAGAACAATGAAGTGACACCTTTACAGAAGAAAAGTCGACCTAGTAAAGAGGACAAGAAGACTATACATAGGAGGCGCCTTAGCTCATTTGGACACACTCACTCACACTCTCTCATCCACTCAGAAGGAAGGCACAAGTTTGAGGAAGGTGATGCAACCGCTGCAATGGCAGAGGTTATTCTTCTTCATTCTTTGTGGCATCTGTCTCTCTTGTGCGCTACACTTGGTAAAGGTGCATTACCACTATATAGTGCTGCTGCTGCAACTGGGGTGGTATTTCTGGTTGTACTTTGAGCTAGCCTTTGTGCTAGGGTTTATCCGCTGGTTCATGATTGGACTTGCTTAGTGAACAAAATCTATCTAAGAAAGGTTGTTGGGTTTTTCCCCCATTTGGTGTTTTCCCAGGATAAATCTCATGTTCTTTTGTCTCTTGTTTCTGCTGCTATTTCTCAGTACATGATATATAAATGAATGTTAAAGAAGTAAAAGAACACTGGTAACTCTATTGCTCTGTAAATAAAGAAAATCTAACATGGTATCAGAGATGGTTACCTTTAGAACAATTTGACCACTAGAAGGAAGATCTTGCCGCAGTACCTTGCCACTACATCACACTCTCTTTGTCAAGCTCGTTGAGCACTATCCCAAGGTCGTTTGGGATAATTCTTAACTCCTGCAACCTTCAGTTTGCAGTTTGGTTAAATTCAAAAATTTGAAATTTCTCAGATTTAGGGTTTCTACCGGAGAAAATGTCAACCGGTATGAGAGTTGAGGATAGATTGGATGGAGCAGATAACTTAATATCCTAGAAGCACAAAGTACTTCTCATTCTAGAGGAAAATGAGTTATTGGATCATGTCAAGCATGTGCTTCTAGAACAGAAGAAGAAGACGCTAATGAAAAGTTCAGGAAGAATGTGATCAAGGCCAAGAGGATCTTGACAGACTCAATAAAAGACCATTTGATACCTAATGTATCAGAACTGAAGACACCGAAGGAAATGTTTGATGACCTAACCAGACTTTATGAAAGTAAGAATACCAGCTGAAAGCTTACTCTAAGGCATCGACTCAGAAATGCGACAATGAACAAGTTGGAAACAATCACCAATGATTTCATGAGGATCTCACAGATCAAAGACCAATTAGAAACCATTGGAGATCTAGTAGACGACACTAAACTTGTGACCACTACACTCAATGGATTTCCTTCCTCTTGGGGTCCATTTGTTCAAGGGAATTGTACTAGAAGCAAATTTCCCAAGTTTGACAAGTTATGGGCAGACTATACCCAAGAGGAATCCAGATTGATATCCAAGCCACATAAGACAAATGATGATGAAAGTCAAGCCCTTGCTGCTCAAGTGAAGAAAAGTAAATAAAGGGAAGAAGGTAGTTTGAAGAAATCTAAGAGACCACGTTATAAGAAGGATGCGTCAAATATCAAATGCTACAACTCCAAGGAGATGGGACATTATGCCGCATAATGTCCTCTTAAACATGAAAAGGGAAATAAGAAGCACCATGCACATGCAACAGATGTTGAAGAGAAGAAGTCAAAGGATGAAGAGTATGTCTTTTAGCAGGTGGTGCTTCCAAGCACGACCGAGGAAACTATAGAAGACAACTCAAGTGGGACAACAACACTAAACTCTAGGTTTACATATCAGGTTTGACATTTTATACTGCTGCAGTTTAAGTAAGTGTTGTAACTAGAATAATAGTTTTTATAATTCTATTATTGCTATTGCTATTGCTAGTTTAGTAACACTTGATTATTGTTGGTACGACTACCATTAAGTAAATGCTCATATTAATAATGCACTTCTTTACAAGATAAATTGATCTCCTTTAAGAGATGTTCTTGGTTGTTGACCTTGTTCCAAACAAGTTATCTTGTAAATTCCATGGAGGTTACCATGGAGATGTTGTTATTCTTGTTTCTTGTTCCGGGCAGGTCACATGTAATAACTCTGAGAGGGAGCTATAATGACGGTTGTAGGTGACAACAATTTAGATGGTCTCTAGCTGAGACATGGAGCAGACTATCCAAATATAGAGTTGTGCACACCCATGTAATGAAAGAGAAGAGGATGAAGTTAGAACCTTATGGCAAGAATGGTACTTTTGTAGATACAAAGTATCTCATACGGAGATCGATTGTAAGGAACATAAGGATATGAAGATGACCATACATATCCCTCTAGTTCAATTGATCACTCTTCAGATCGTCAGGGAGAGTCAATAGAGCCAGAAGGGCCTACCCATAATTGTTACAGTGACCAGGAAGAGACCAACACGGTCCCATGATAATTTGCAGAATGCAAAGGAGATACATATATATGGCATTGATGAGCCATATCATGAGGAGGAGCAGATGGGTCCATCAGTGGTGATGTAGGCGACCCCACCAAGTACCAGCTCAGAAGGAGATAAAGTTCAAAGGGAGCCAACCCTCAGGATCCAGTAAGGAGGAGGAGCCTCCCCAGGACAGTTCATAGGAGATCAAACTTTAGATGAGGTCAACACATGTAGAGGGAGAAGATGGCTCTGGAGATTATAAAGACTCAGAGGGATTCAAGCTTCAGAGGGAGCATGCAGACTCAGAGTGAGCCTGATCTCAGAGAGAGTCAATGGCTTAGAGAATTTTATTCAGAAAATATTCCTCCTCAGATTCAGAGACGTCTTCCAGGATTGATAGACATGAGACTAGATCAAAGATTCATAGACTTCAAGGAGATATGAGACCTCTTGGGAGGATTCCCTTGTTTCAGTGACATAGGAGGAAGCCATTCGGAAGGACCGGGATATGGATTTTTTCTTGGTTCTGAGACCAGAAGGGAAGTCAGAGGTGACTTCCAAGTTGATATACAAGATCAAGCATGTTGCAAATGGCATCATAGAAGTGTACAAATTTTGATTTGTGGCCCGAGGATTCCCCCAGCAAAAGGGAGAAGATTATGATGAGACACTTGCTCCAGTAGCTAGAAGAAGTGTACATAGAGCAACCACAAGATACATGAGGAGTCTTGTGTCTGTATATTAAAGAAGGCCTTGTACAGGCCTAAGCAGGCACCTAGGGCATGATATGCCAAGATCATACAATTACTTGATGAGCTTGGGAATGGTTTCCCATTGATCCTATATGTGGATGACTTGTTTTTTATAGGGGATGAGTAGCTCACATATGGGTACAAGAGGGAGCTCATTTCAAAGTTTGAAATGAAGGATCTGTATTTGATGGGATTAGATGTGTGGCAGAGGCCAGATGATATTTTCCTTAGCCAAGGAAAATATATATAGTTAAATCCTGTAGAGATTCAGGATGATGAACTACAAGTCCATAACCACACCTATGGTTATGAATTTGAAGCTCTTGAGTGATTCATCTTCATATTTGGTTGATCCCACGATGTACATACAATTGATCACATCCTTGATGTACCTGGTTAATACCAGGGCAGACACATGCTTTAGAGTAAACAATTTGAGTTAGTACATGGTTGAGCCTAGACATGTACATTAGATATCAACAAAGCATGTGTTAAGGTACCTGCATGGTACGGTTGGATATGGACTTATATATGTCTTGGGTGGAGATGTGAAGCTGCATGGATATATAAAATATGACTGGAAAGGGAGTGCAATGGACCAAAAGAGCACATCCAGATGCTACTTCAGTTTGGGATCAAGTATGATCTCATGGTTGAGCAGGAAACAGACATCAGTGGCACTCAATACAACAGAGACAGAGTATATCACAGCTAGTGTGGCAAGCCGTGAAGCAGTGTGGCTTCAGAAGTTTCTTGCAGGAATATTTGATTTAGAGTTAGAGCCAACTTTGATACATTGTGACAATGAAAGTTGTGTGAGGCTTTCAGAGAACCCTGTCTTTCATGACAAGCCAAAGCACATAGAGATCAAATATTATTACATCCGAGACATGGTGCAGAGAGAAACTACAAAGCTCCAGTACATATCCATGAATGAGCAGATAAAAAACATTCTCACCAAGCCTTTGTCTAGAGTAAAGTATGAGTACTTCAGAGACACGCTTGGTGTGATGCAGAATGCCCACCCTCGTTGAGAGGGAGGTGTGTTGTTTCTCCTCCTATCGACTAACCCCCCTGGCCAAGGGTTCCCTAGATCAGTCATGTGAGGTGACTGAGGGGGTAATGCACTGCCATACCCGATGAGAGAAGAAACATCACACACATAGTTGTGAGGACTATGGGAGTAGCTCTGTTCTACTGGATGAGACTATGACTATGGCTGATGGCATGGTAGTCTACGTGTGCTACTAGCTGATTTATACATAGTTATAGAGACCATCGACTATGACTATGGCTGATGGCATAGTAGTAGCTGTGTGCTACTAGATGGTTACTGCATAGTCATAGGGATTACAGACTATGAATATGGCTGATGGCATGGTAGTAGCTGTGTGATACTAGTTGATTTCTGCATAATCAGAGAGATTGTTGGACTGCATGATGGTAGCTTGTGTAGCTTCCAGTTGATTGCAAGATAGATACCTTGTGTCTCTGGACAATAGTTGTGTGCTACTATGGTGAATGTGTTCCACTGGCAGTGATTGTGTATCAATGGACAGTGGTTGTGTACTACTAGGGTGGATGTGTTCCACTGGCAGTGGTTGTGTACCACTGGACAATAGTTATGTATTACTATGGCTTGGCAACAGATTGGATGGCATTGTAGTATCTTTGTGCTACTAGCTGATTTCCATGGAGACTACCCGATCACTTGGAACTAGCTGTGTGCTACTATCTGATTCAACACATTCAGGAGGACTATGGCAGTAGTTGTGTACTACTGGACTACGACAATAGTTATGTACTACTACACATTATGGGTAGTTGTGTGCTACTGGATGATTGCAACATAGCCTTGGAGACTGTGACAGACAATTTGAGCTACTGATGGTGTTAGTCCCCAAAGTTGTCATTGACTGCTAAGGGAAAGCTAGGGCACCTCATTTATTGCAATGGTTTTATGTTTGTAGGTTTATTTTGGATTTTGGATTGGTTTATAGGTAAAGTAGTAAATGAAATAGGAAATTTAAATTTTTGATTACAAAAACAAGTTTCAATCATGCTTACTTAGTCAATGGTATTCAATCTGATGAGTTAGATAAGGAAGTTTAACATGAAAGGAAAGAAAATAGCAAGTTCCCAATTTGTTAACTCACATAAGAAATTCTTGATCCTAAATATTATTCAGAAACAAAAATGAAGTACTTAAACACAAACCCTGTAATGAGCAAGCAATCAACAAAATATTTACTGGCTTTCAAACATAAACAAGATATATCAAAATGATTTGCAAAAATACACATGCATTTAAGTAAGACAAGAAAGAATAAAATACAAGAATAGAAAGTCTAATCATCAGATATCCTTTTCCATTAAGTGTAAAATTGTTAAGAACCAAATATCAATATAGCATAGAAAAACCTAAGAATAAGTACTCAACTCCTTGAAAAAGACAGAAACTCAGATAATAAGCCTCTTCGAGGGGGAAACCTCCTTATGCCCACATAAAAGTACAATTACAAGATGATTTAAAATGAAAATGTCTCCTTGGCATATATAGGAGACTAGGATGTATAATTACAACTAATGGACTAAAGCTGACATAAATAAAATAACATTACTAATATAATATGCCCTAATTAAAGGGTAATGAGCCACTATTTAGGGCTTAACATGCCCCTCCCCTTGAGACAAGTGTTGTCCGCAACGGTTGAGTAACTCTGGATGCTTCTGTACAAAAGACTCATCTTCCCAAGTGGAATCTTCAGCCGATAGTTTTCTCCATTTAATGAGATACTCTGAAATGGATCTATTCCTCAGCTGACGAATTCTTGTGTTAGTGATGGCTTCAGGATCCAATATGATTTTTCCTTCCTCGTCAAGTTCTGGCAATATAGTTTGAACTGGGATCTTGTCACCTATAACTTTCTTTAAGTATGAAACATGGAAAACTGGGTGTACTCGTGAAGATGCAGGCAACTCCAATTTGTATGCCATAGTACCAATCTTTTGCAACACCTTATAAGGGCCATAGTAATTTGGTGATAATTTATTATCCTTCTTGGCTTGCTTGAGGGACATCTGTTTGTATGGTTGTAGTCTTAAAAACACCCAATCCCCTACTTCAAAACTTCTTTCGCTACGATGTTGATCTGCTTGTTGTTTCATACAATTTTGTGCCATGGTTAGGTTGTCCTTTAATATTTGGAGAACTTCTTGTTGATGCTCAATGTGATCTTGCATTGCTTGAACCTTAGATTTTTCTTTTAGAGAAGAAGTGGTGGAAGGAGGGTGGTATCCATAGAGTGCCATAAA
>JASDQU010359155.1:0-11726 GCA_032191745.1 Picea mariana | reverse complement strand
ATATTATATTGATACACTTGTGTTACATTGTTTACAATACAATATACATATAGGAGCCAGCGGCATCCAAAACCCTAACCCAATGACCTGGATTAGTCCAAAACCCTAATTCCTTAACCAGAAATAAAAAACCATCGGCAAAAACCATGTGCCGAAAACCACCTAATAGCATGTGGTCCCGGAAATATGTCGTCCTGGAAATATGTCGGCCCAAAAAAAATTTTTAGGGGGCGCTGCCCCCGAACCCCCGCGCGGGGGGCCCGCCCCCCTGCACCCCCCTCTTACCCCCCCGCGTGCCCGGCGCAGGCGCTCAGACACTACTACTCGTGCAAAGAATATAACACATACCCAACAGGTGGAGTGACACACCCATGGTAGGGCATGGTGTGGAAAGGTGTGGCAAGGTGTGGGGTGCCCGAAGAGTTGGCACACCCAAGCAACAAGAGAGTATGGTGAAGTGTGGGGTGCCCAGTGGGTTGACGGTCCCTAGACATGATAACATGGAAAGGGGAAGGATGCTTATCTGGAATGATTCATCTACCCAACAAAACAACGTGACTATCCACATAGGGAGAGGACATATATATGTTGGATGGGTAGACTTGCAAGAAAATAATGAACACATCACAACTTTTCATCGTAGAGAAATAGGCTTGAGGTTTGAATCTGGGGTAGAGGGGAGAGCTCCTTCCAAGGAGTTGATTCACCTCTAGGGTGAATCATGTATCCTTAGGGAGTCTGTGACAATAGAGTTCAATGAGTCTTGTTGAGACGGATTGGCTGGTGGGTGAATTGGTTTTTTGGACAAGCTAGACTAGTGTCATGGAAGTCTGGAGGTGGGTGCATTACATGTCTGGGTAGAACCAACAAAGGTGGTCACACAAAAATTTGGGCACGTCCATGCGACAAAGGATCCATGGGTCTGGGGTGAAATTTGGTGGACAGTGTGTTGATAGATGTATGGGGTGGATTTTGGCTAGAAGTTGAGACAAAGTTAAAGAAGTAGCACAGAGAATCGACAAGAGGCACAAACGACCACATAGTTCTGGTGAGTCGGTCAGAGGGCGAATCAGGAAAAGTTGAGTTTGGGAAAGATGGATGTGGAGACAGTGCGACATATCACATGACTTGGTATCATGTGTTTTGTGAGGTGGTCTATAGAATTGTTGGGGCCATTATATATGTAACTAAGCTATATGTTCCTTTGTATCTTTGTAACTTACATTTTCCAAATAAACCTGGGTTTTAGGCACGGTTGGTGTCGAACAATACATTCATATATTTGTGTCATTCCATTACATATGATTGTTGTGTTATATGTGTGAACAATAGATGATTGCATAATTTAACTAAGTATGGATGTAAGTAGAAACCACAGATAGAGCGTTAGTGTGTCGCTTGTATTTTTTCTCTTTTAGGAATAGAGATGACATGAGTAAGCCCAAAGAAGAGTATGGGTGCACCTTGAGTGAGGCGTAGTCTAGGCCAAGTAGAATTGGGATGGTTAGACCACTAAGATTGAATGGTCATGGTGTTGTACACCCTTAGGAGGTGCATGATATTGTAAGAATCAGGAAAGCAACTTGTGGGGTCATGACAATTGGTATCAAAGATGACTTGAAGATAGTTTGGTGAGATCTTCATCACTATTACCACCATGATAGTTGGTATTAGAGTGCATGATAGATCACACATCAGAGAAGACCATGGAGAGTTGATTTGATGGATGATTTGGAGAGATTTGTCACCGACATGACATGAGATATCAGAGCGCAATTTGGGTCATAGGGTAGTTGGCTCGGCACATTTTCACCATGAAACCTTTGTGTCATGCATCACCAAGAATGAAAGTTGAGTCAAGCTAGATTGTTGGGAAAGTTGATTGCAACCTTCAGATGAGGTGATTCTTTGTAGAGTTACACATGTCAGTTAGAAAAAATATGACTTAGTAGTTGGGTGATGTGTGCATGGTGCCTTGATGTGGAAGTAGTCGAGGTGAGGAGATGATAGGGCAGTGAAGATGGATTTGGTTAGTTGCATGGAGAAAGTGACTTAGAAATGTTTTTTCATATCATAGAGCTGAGTTACAGACAATATGCATGACAACATTATGCTATCATAGTGCTGGGTTTTTCTTATCATAGGTATTTTTAAGTGCACGAAAAATTTATGCTATCTCACCTTTCCTTGTTGCGCAATGTGTCAGTCTTATGCTACGTGCATACTTTTCTCTTTTCTTTGTTTTTTTTTTTTTTTTACATCTCTCTTTTCTATGCGGTAACTTTCTAAGTGCTNTCTTAAATATTTCAATTGTACAACTCCCCTATCTGTGACAGTTTTTACTTCATATGGTCCCAACCAATGTACTCTAAATTCTCCCGGGTGCTGAAGAAATTTACTTTCATACACCAAGACTAGGTCTCCTTTCTTGAAACTCCTTTGATGATAGACTTCGAACTCCTTGGTCATAGCCCTAATAGTACTGCTAATGAAGTGATTACCTTGGTCACTCATCACAATCCTTGGGCATCCAAATTTAGTGATCACTTGCTCAAACACGAAGTGCGTTGTTGTCTCTACGTTGCAATCTTATTTTGGTTTTGCTTTTACCCATCTGGTTAGATACTATGTCATAGTAATGATATACCTTGCTACTGACCTCTTTTCTGGCAGGTTAATTAGTCCTACAAAGTATATTTCCCATTTTTCAAATACCTACAAGGTTACTTGCGGTCTTAGGGGCATCTCATCCCGTCTATTAGGTTTACCAACCCTCTGACATACATCACATCTTTGGCAATAGTCCTTTGCATCTCTGTGAATGGTCGACCACCATAATTCTGAGCGCAATACCTTCTGCGCAGTAGATTTTCCTGCATAATGTCCTCGTGATATTCCTTCATGGGACTCTGATCTAGGTGGATATTGGTGGCCACCCACCTTTTTCAACTTGCTCAAAACAATTTTTTGGCAATTTTGGCAATTTACTATTTTTAGCAGTTTTTAACTTCCAGGGCCATTTTGAAGGAAAAAATGAATTTTTTTGGGGATAGAGATTCTTAATTATAGCCAAAGGCTATGATTGAGCCCCCAAAATGAATTTCCTTGACAATACCTTTCCAATGGTCTATCTTGCACCTAAAATGGAGATCATATGCAAAAGTTACGACCCCAGGAAGTTGATGTACTAACTTACCTAAACGGGGCTCACATGACTTTTGGCGCTTCATCTCCTATGGTTAGGTTTTTGGATGTCTAGGGTTTTTGAAATTCCTGTTTATTGTAAAAAGGCCTTTAGAGCCTCATTTTAATCATCTTCTTGTGAATGAGCGCAACCTTCACATCTCTTCTTAGAGATAAGCCACCACCATTCCAGTAAACTTGTTTTTCGCTGCATTTTATAGTTTCAACTTATTTCCTTATTGAATAGAAAACCATTTTTACTATATCTCTGTTACTCTATGTTAAGCATCTTTTAATAATCTGTATTCATTTCATTCTTCTCATAAAATATGGATCAGTGGTATCAGAGCGGTCTTCTCCTTGTTATCTTAATGCATGTCCCCAACGAGGTTAGGGTACAAAGAATTGAGTCTCTAGCTTGTTTCTCTTGAGGAAATAAGCTATCGCACACCCAAGCTACCTCTCATGGCAGGAGAAAATAAAGATGATAGGACAGGAGATCCTTTCAAAATGTTGCTTGAGGAAGCCCTCACACAAAAGAGGAATGAGATGATGGATAGTTTCATGCAAATCCTTCGGCGGCTACCAACAAGCAACGCATCTTCCTCAAGTGGAGGCACTGTCGCTTTTAAGGTACAAATCAAATTCGATATTCCTATATTTGAAGTTTAGATAGACGTAGATGTTGTAGACAAGTGGTTGAATCTACTAGAAGGGTATTTTTCTGTTCATAACTTTTTGAATAGAGAAAAGATTATTTTTGCACTCCTCAAAGCCGTTCCCCATGTCAAATATTGGTCGAAAAATTTCTATGAGCAAAAGGAAACAGAGGAACCCTCATTATTTACAGTTGTAGCCACTTGGGAATCCTTTAGGGATTCTATTAAGGAACAATACTACCCTGTCAGAATTTATGATGACTTGTATACCAAATGGACCACACTGCGGCAAGAAAGAGACCAAGCAGTGCCATAGTTCACAAATATCTTTCACACCTTGCACACCAAGCTGGGTGTCAAAGATTCAAAGAGACATATGGTGCTCAAGTATCGCAGTGCTTTGCATAGATACGTCCATACTAAAATCGAATTTCTGGACATCTCATCCTTGGGCACAACCCACTGATATGCCATCAAAATTGAGCAGAAGCTTAAACAAAAGACATGACAATTTGGGCCTGGGAACCCCTCATAGAAAAATCTAGGAAGGGGCAGCCCCAACCCACAGAACAAAGGACAAAACAAAGATGGACATTATCAGGACAACCAGTCCAAGCCATAAGCAAATAAGGACATATGAAAGACAAAGAAAGATACCGAGAAGTGGTGCGACTTTGATAAGAGCCCTTGGCATAACATTGCTGACTATCTCTCAAAGCAGTCACTCGTGGCTGAAGTGAAAGCCTCTGAATCATATGCGGGTTCTGACTCTGAGTCAGAACCAGAAAGGGGAAGACAGATCATTGACACGGAACCCAGTGCCACTGTTGCTACCACCAAGTTCCATCATGGTGAACCAGATGAGCTAGAAGAAGGTGAGAACCTCTTCCATTCACAGATGTGGGTAAAAGGCACTCCGATGCACTTCATCATTGATAGCGGTAGCCAGAAGAACCTCATCTCAGTAGAGTTCATCAAGCAGCTGGCCTTGCTAAAAAAGTCGCACCCACAACCCTACACCATTGGATGGCTCTGCCAAGGAAGCGATCTCCACATCATCCAACAATGTCAATTGTCGTACGACATCAAGCCCTTCAAAGACAAGGTATTGTGTGATGTTTATCCTCTCGAAGTTTGTAATGTTATTTTGGGCCAACCTTATTTATGGAAACATCATGTTGTATATGAGTCTAGGCCTCGTAGTGTTAATATTACTTTGAATAGGAAATTGTGCAGGATACCCAAGGCCGTCCCTCCTAGTGTTATTTCCTTGATCTCTGCCAAGCAATGCAGTAAGGTCATCTCTCAGACCGGGAAATTTGTCTTCTTCATGATTCTCTCTCAAAGTGAGAAAAAGATTGCAGCCACATCCAACCTCTGCAACTGATCTATCCACACAAAAGAAGCAAGTGGACAAGGTTGTGGAAGAATAATCATATATCTTCTCCTCTCCTATCGGGGTACCTCTGCACTGCCAAGTCAAGCATCCCATTGATCTGACCCCATGTGCACCACTACCCAATGGGCTAGTCTATTTTTGCTCTCTTTTAGAATATGAGGAGATCAAGAGGCAAATCCAAGAACTTCTCCACAAGGGGCACATACGTCCCAGATCATCGCCTTGTGGGAGCCCAATCGTGATGGTGCAAAATAAAGACAGGACGTGGAAACTCTGCACTGATTACTAGGCCCTGAATAAAATCACAGTCTGAAACCGGTACTCAATTCCCTGAATCGACGACCTCCTTGATCAGCTCATGGGGGAAAAATACTTCAGTAATATTGAACTGAAGTCTGGCTACCACTAGGTCCCAATGGAACATACAGATGTATGGAAGACCTCCTTTAAGTCAAAAGAAGGTCTTTTTGAATGGTTGGTCATGCTCTTTGGTTTGACAAATGCTCTAGCGACTTTTATGAGGATGATGGACGATATCCTACGATATTTCACCAATACTTTTGTAGTGGTGTATCTGGATGACATCCTCATCTACAATAAGACTTGGGAAAAACACTTGCAGCATATTCAATAGGTTATGCACACCCTGTGGCAGCACAAACTATATGCAAACTTGGAAAAATGCTCCTTCGGCATGGACAGGGTCCATTACTTAGGATACATCATTGATCAATATGGTGTGCATGTGGATGCAACCAATATCCAGGTCATCCATGACTGGCCAGCCCCAACCACACTCACAAAACTTTAGATCTTCTTGGGCCTTGCCAATTTCTATCGCAGGTTCATGTTGGGATTCTCTCATATTGCATGGGCCCTCAACCAAGTAACCGAGGGTGGAGGTAAGGTAAAATTTTTGTGGGGAATGTCCCAACAACAAGCCTTTGATGAATTGAAGAAGTGTTTGTGCTCATCCCCAGTAATTTCATTACCAGACTTGCAACATCCCTTTGAGATTGAGACAGATGCTTTAGACTATGTTGTGGGCATCATTCTCACTCAACACGTCCACCCCGTGGCATATCATAGTGATACACTATCAGATGTTGTTCGTAAGTACCCTACTTATGAAAAATAAATGTACTCCATTGTGAAAGTCTATCTTCAGTGGAGACATTACATTATTGGGAAGGAGACAGTCATCCACACTGATCACAAGCCACTACAATTCATGCAGACCCAAGGAAAATTGTAGAATGACCGCCATCAGAAGTGGTCCACATACTTACAACAGTTCCACCACAACATCAAGTATAAAAAAGGAAGTACCAAATGAGTTTTTGATTGCCTCAACCGGCCTCTAATCACAACACTCACCATGGTGCTAGACTCTTACGGCCACGAGACCTCTGGATGGCCCCACCTTTACGAGACAGTCCTTGAATTATCCACCACCTACCAAATGTTGGGTGCCAACTCAGTGGTCTCTAATTTCCATATTCAAGATGGGTTGTTGTGCCATCTGAGCCATCTCTGTGTTTCATTAAGCAAGTGAAAAAAAATAATTTGGGAAGCTCGCTACAGTCGGGTGGCAGGACACTTTGGCATTGAAACAACAGTGGTAGTGCTGCAGAAACCTTTCTATTGGCTGAAACTTCGACAGGATGTTGGAAAGTATATCATGTCCTACACCACTTGTGTTATTTCCAAACTGACCACTAAGAAATAGGGCCTATACACCCCTCTGTCTACTCCTGACAGGCCGTGGGAATCCATCTCAATGGACTACATGTCAGGCCTCATGTCCACCAAGAGGGGAAATGACTGTGTTTTTGTGGTTGTTGATCGCTTTTCCAAAATGGCAATTCTAGCTGTCTGCAAGAAGAACATCACAACAGAAGCTAATGCCAAGCTCTTCTTTGAACGAGGATGGGTACATTTTGGGATCCCAAAAACCATTATCTCAAACCGTGACAGTTGGTTCCTCAGCACATTCTAGTTGAGCCTCTAGTCACTGTTGGATACCAAGCTCACCAAATCCACTACCATCCACCCTCAAACAGATGACCAAACTAAGGTTGTCAATCAAAACATCATACATATCCTACACATGTACAATTCAAAACACCCCCGCACATGGGATGAGAGTCTTCCCTATGTCCAACATAGATACAACCGAGGCCATCATAGCTCAACTTGCCACAACCCCTTTTAGGTGGGGTTTGTATTCCAACCATTGGGCCCCATGGGACCACCTTCACCGACTCGTTCCCTGCTCCACTAGAAACTGACAAAGTCATCTGGTTCATTGAGTGGATCCAACACATCCGCCAATAGGTTCAAGATATTCTACATAAGTCTAATGTCAAGTACAAGTAGCGCCATGATCAACATCGAGTGCCACATAAGTTTCAGGTGGGAGACAAAGTTTGGTTGCACTTGCAAAAACAATTCCTTACAGGGCCCCATCGAAAGATTCTCCCACTTCGTTATGGGCCCTACACCATCACCAAGGTTTTTGGTGATAATGATTTTGAGCTTAACATTCCTCCTTTTCTTGGCCTGCACCCAGTCTTCAATGTGGCTCTCCTTCGGCCATATTTCCCAACGTTATTGGACACCTCAGAGATAGTAGAGCAGTTGAAAATAACAGAGCTCAACCCTAACTACATGCAACATGCATTGAGTGATCATATTGTGGACACACAGATCAAGGGCACTTGATAACAAAGGATCCAGCTTTACCAAGTCGTCAAAGCAGGGAAACTCCTGCACCAAGGCAAGTGGCTCACCCGTGGCCAAATTCAGTAGAAATTTCCTGATCTGATAGGGGAACAAAACGCAATGGAAACCATTGATTCCTAAGGAGGGAGGATTGATCCAATTGGATATCAGTGTCCACCCACCTTTTTCAATTCGCTCAAAATAATTTTCTGGCAATTTTGGCAATTTACTATTTTTAGCAGTTTTTAACTTCCGGGGCCATTTTGAGGGATAAAATGAATTTTTTCGAGATATATATTCTCAAATACATTCAAAGGCTCTGATTGAGCCCCCAAAATTAATCTCCTCGATGATACCTTTCCAATGGGCTATCATGCGCCTAAAACAAAGACTGTATGCAAAAGTTACGACCTCGGGAAGTTGATGTGCTAACTTACCCAAACGGGGCCCACATGACTTTTGGAAATTCATCTCCTAGGCTTAGGTTTTTGGATGTCTAGGGGCTTTTACATTCCTATTTATTGTAATAATTCCTTCAGATCCTCATCTTAATCATCTTCTTGCGAATGAGCACAATCGTCACATCTCTTCTTAGAGATAAGATGACACCATTCCAACAAGCTTGTTTTCTGCTGCATTTTACAGTTTCATCTTATTTCCTTCTTGAATAGAAAACCAATTTTACTATATCTCTATTATTATGTGTTCAGGATATTTTAATAATATGTATTCATTTCATTCTTCTCATAAAATCCAGATCAACCTCTGCTAAAATCCTAGGTATTTCATGTTCTAGCACACATCTTCTCAAGATGCTATCTACACCCATCTTGTATAAGTGTCTTGCAATCAATTGATAGTATGCAACTCAAAATACCAAAATTTTCTTCTGCGCAGTGTTGAATTCTTGTGGCATGGTCCCCGTACTCAAGTATTGAATGATGTCAACAAAATATTCATCAACTACTTGGATTGAAAATAAATGTGCATCAGGGAAGTTGTCCTCTAAGTTCGTAGGTTCGTCTCCATTAGTGATCCTTGATAGGTGATCAGGTCTTGCATTCAACTTCCCTGGCATGAATATTACTTCAAAATAGAATTTCTGGAATAACAGTAACCATCTACAAATTCTCCCCCCCAACACTAGCTTATTGACTAGGTATTTAAGAGCTGAATGATCTGTAAACATTTTGAAATGTTTGCCTAGTAAGTAATGTTTGAACTTTTGGAGTGCATAGACCATAGCTAGGCCTTCTCTTTCTGTGGTATTGTAATTATGTTCTAACTCTGACAGTTTTCTACAAGAAAATGTTATAGGATGGTCCAATTCCCTTGTTCATGGTTGTGCCATAATAGCTCCAAGTGTTATAGCTGATGCATCAACATGCACGTGAAATGTCTTTTCCCAATATGGGAATACTAGTATTGGTTTTGTTACCATCTTCTCTTTTAGAGTGTCCAATCCTCGCTGATAGTCCTCATTCCACTGAAATTTGTTATCTTTCCTCAATAGTTTCTCCATTGGTGCAGTGATTTGTGCATACCTTTTTATGAATTTCCTGTAGTATCCTGTGTGCCCCAATGTTTCTCTCAACTGACGTACTTATTTTGGTGGTGGTAATTTGGCAATCAATGCAATCTTAGCAAGATATACTAGCAATCCTTGTTTACACACTATATGGCCCAATAGTATCCCAAAAGGTGTCCCAAAGATGCACTTCTTGATATTTAGTGATATCTAACACTGCCTTCATCTTTCTACCATCAACCTTAACACCTCTACATGGTTCTTCAACATACTATATATTGTCCAATCATCCAGGTATACTTCTAAAAAATGATGGATGAATTCTTTAAAATAATCTATGACTACTCTTCAGAATATAGTTGGTGCATTCTTCAGCCCAAAAGTCATGAATTTGTACTGGTAGGATTCCCATTCTGTGGCAATAGTGGTCTTGTACCTGTCTTATGGGGCTATCTTGATCTGATGGTAGCCTGAGAATCCATCTGTGAATGAGTATGCTTCCAGGCCTCCTACATTCTCTAATACCTCATCTGTGAAAGGGGTAGGGGAAGGGTCATGAAGACAAGCATCATTTAGCTTCCTCAGGTTGACCATAGGGCTTACCCATTCAGATTCTTCTAATGGTTCTATGATTCCAGCCTCCAACATCCTGTCAATTTCTGCTTATATATTGGGTTCAATCTATATGGTCATTGTCTGACTGATCTAGCCTCAAATTTGAGAGGTATCATCATCTCTCCTAGTTCTCTTGTTATGCCTTTCATTTCTGTAAAGGTTGTTGGGAACATGCTACTGTACTCATGTAGTAACTCTGTTATGCTTTCTACTATTTTCTCATCCTAGTAGTCTCCAATGTTGGCCATTTTTGGATTCTTGGTTGTCCTAATGTTAAATTTCTTTACCTTGATCAACGCAAAAAACACTTATGATTCCATAGGTGGACCTTCCACCTCTCTTTCACCTTCAACTTTTGTTATCTAAATGTTGTGCGGGTCCTCTTCATCTGGTGCTTCTTCATACACATGGTAGCATGACAGTAGTTCTTTCACTGTCTAGATATTTCGTTGTTGATCTTCTGTCATAAGTTCAACTTATGGTTCCTTAATGAATATCAACCCTCTAATTTGTTTGAGTATTGAGTCTATGTTGGGGTTCTCATGTTCAAATGAAAAAGTGACTGTAAAGTTTTGCTGTAACATTGTCCATTCTACAGTTCCTCTACGCAGTTACTAGTCTACATACCAGTTTTCTAATATTTCATCTAGTGTATGAATAAAATGATGAGGCCATTCCTATGGTGGTGTCATCATCCATAATGTTCTGCACTACACTTATCCAAGTGTTCCAAAGGTGACCACTTTCCATCATAGCTATGTATCATTATTCTCTTCTCCTCTGTGCTAAACCTAATGCGCAGTAATCATTTTCATTGGTACTAGTTGATAATGGTCACTTTGTGTGCACCCCACCATCTTACAGGTGTTTCATTGAGTGTTATGTCCAGAGATAAGAGCCTATGATTTGGTAACAATTCATATTCATATCTTGTTAGGAATTATTCTAATTCATTCACCCCATGAAATCTAGGAGGTTCTCTTATCTCTGTACCTACCGATCGTACTACGCGGTCTATTCTTACACATCTTCTTGTGGAGACTTCATGTAATCTCTGCTGCCAATTTTCCAACCCTATATCTGAATATGACGTGCATAATGTGATACTTCTCCAACTGAGTACCCCATATGCAGTTGGATTCACATAGTCTTCTTATCACACGGTGGTTCTGTATAGTTGGTTAATTTCCTCCAGGTCCAAGCAAGTGGGTTCAACAACCTTTCTCCTTCTGATGGATATAATGGCACAATGAATATGTACTTTCTTGACTCGAATGTCATCTTCCTCGTCTTCAAATTGATTATGGCTAGATTGTCGAATGCCCAATCTAGTCCAAGCAGTGTTGGATAAGGTGTTGTGCCATCCACTATTTCTATTACTTCAAAGTCTACCTTGGTGCGCACTCCATCCAAATCTACTGTTACTCCCTTTAACCTTCCAATTGGTAGAACTCTGTGTTGGTTTGTTAGTTTCACTTGAATAGGTGAATATACTAATGTGGGCTCTCCCATACATTGCCATGTCTTCTTGGGTAACACATTCACCTTAGATCCTAAATCCAGTATGATGTCCCCCATATTGAAATCTCTAATGTTAGCATTTAATATGAATTTCCCC
>JASDQU010359151.1:0-11850 GCA_032191745.1 Picea mariana | reverse complement strand
AGTAAGACCGAGAGTTGTGCATGAGACTTTCAAGGGAAAGGAGGGAATCGAGGGCTATCCCAGACTGATACCGAGACTTGCGCGTGAGATTGTCAAGGGAAAGTGTAATAGGTGAATCCCCCTGCGGACAAGTGGATTCCCTCTTGGTCTCTAGACTCCTAAGGCCAAGACATAAAAGTGCTTAACATGGACACTGACTTCCTTTTAGATCTAATCAAGCTAATAAATGAGAGATAAGGAGAAAAATATGTACCTTATTAGCGGCTTTCGTCCTTGCAAAGTCCTGGCTGAGCTTCAATCCTGAGCTCTCTGATAGGTCCTGCAAAACAAAAAAAGACACAATGGAATTCCTACTCTACTGAGATTAGCTCAAATATAGATCCATCTACTGCAAACAAACTCATATGGAACAAGCATAAGTTTGAAAGAAATAGGCCAAGCATTGATTATTAATGAGAACAAGTAAAAGTACTTACAATCCTTTGAATGAAGGTGCAACAACTTCTTCCAGTTCTCCTTGTCCAACCCCTTTGCTCAAGTAGTCCACACACAAAATGCAGATTCTTCAGATGAAATCTCACTCATGAGATCATAAGTTATATGCTTTACAATACTTTCCACCCCCCTTTTCACCATGATAAGGCCTCCTTATATAGCCTTGGAGAGACCCAACCACTTGAGAGATCTTTGGGATAAGTTGAGGATTCCTCTCCTTCAGTTGAGGATCTTCCCTAAGATCATGCCTTGACCATCTATACGAATCCAACTACCTTCAGAGATTAAGGGGATTCTTCCCTGTTTTATCTCAACAAACCAAAATTCGCTCAGGAAGGGTATTCCTCCCCCAAAAGGGGCACCAGAGCACTATAACACTCCCCCAAAGAGGCCCAGGGAGCATCAGCGCTCCCCGACAGTGTATAGGGGAGCGCTCCTCCCCAAAATCCATTTTTGAGTGGTTCTTTTAGTGGCAAAAGGCTTGCACTCCCTGTCAACTGATTTTTCTTCTTCAAAACTAGTCTCTGAGGTGTCTTAAGTGTCTTTACGATGTCGTTTAGAGGTACGACACATGTAAGATGGCAGTATGATTTTTATGACACTTGCAACACTTGTGGACAAGATGCGACACTTGTGGACAGGATGTGACACTTACAACACTTGTAATGACGACACTTGTGACACTATCGAAGTGAGTAATTTTGAGGTGTAACAGAAAGGAGGGAAATAATGGTATGTGCGAGTTGCTCAAGTTTTCCATAATGAATAAATTTTGTATTGGTGAGAATGGAGGAGTAGTATTGTTGAGGACATGCTCATGGATTTCCTCTCCTTTTGACTCCTACATCGACTCATCCTCTTGAGATTATATATCCTTTGAACATACACTAGAACCATGAATCCACAACACCATCTCATCTTCGCTTATTCCTACTCTTGAGAGGACTCTAGCCACCTTTGCCATTTCTTTGTCAATGTTTTTCTTAGATGGTATATTGTCCATAGTGTGGAGGTCGACGGGTGTTCCATTTTCTTGCTATTGGTGAACTCCTATATATGAAGGGGTTGTTTGTTCTACTTCATTCAAAACTAGGACTCCCAAGACATAAAGAACATAATCGTGTAGATCATGATCCCAAGAAATCAAAATTCCATGGGGGTTATGTTTCCCATGTATGTCATATATTGATGATTTTTGTGGTTGTGGGAATCATGCTTCATTAGTTCAAACCCAAAACCCATATGAATTTGATCCCAAAACCCATACTCTTCCTCATTAAGAGTGTTTTACAATGAAAAAAAATTTAAATGTCGTGCCTAATTTCACATGCTTACTATTAATCACTTACATAGAATTGGGCCTTTAATAACACTTTTGCAAACACAATTTGCCTCATTTGTTAGCCAACATGTGTTCCCTCACTTTTTCACTCTTTTTATAACAAACTATAAAAGGATCATAAATCAGTGCATTAGATAGATGCATTATTTTTCTTCAATCATAATCCAATCAGTTTATGGTTGATTGAATATGTTGGGTCTATAAGGCCGATTGTAAATTGCATTTGCATTTATATTTTGTTTGTTAGATGAGTTTTTGGAGTTGTGGCTCCCATTTGTAAGAAGAGTTAAGACCTCCTAGCATGACTCCCATTTTGGAGTTGTGGCTCCCATGTTTCACCTCATAGCATGACTTTTTAGTTTCCATTGGCAATCTTCCTTTTTCATGCATGCACTTGTTGTGTCCATGCATGCTCATTATCATATTCCTACTATGTGCACTTCTCCTTATATGTGTTTGAATTGTACTCGACACACCTAACTTATATCATGCACTTTCACCCAATACACATTACTTCTACATGTGCTCACTAAGAATTATTTTTGTTGCGCTCTTGTCCCTATTGCGTCCCTCTATGCTCTTAGTCACCATAAACATTTGAAACACTCTTTCCTGTGATGTGCTCATATGTTCCATTGTCATTTAAATCATGCTTCCTTGTGTTTCACTTACTTATATTGCACTCAATTAATGTGCCTATGGACTTAATTGTTTCAAGGATGCTTTTGCATCACCCAAGAAATGTAATAGGATTTTTGTGCATACATAACACAATAATAGAAAAACATAATGGAAAGAATAATAAATGTAAGATATATTATTGTTAGACCATGAGACTGTGGTCTAGCACCAAGTAGCGAGGTGATCTATCTTGTATTAATGGAGAGACCTGAGTTCAAAACCACTTGATTGGGCATAGGTGAGGAAAATTGCAATTCCTAGGTGACTTTGATTACATAGATACGCTCCTCATAGCACAACAACTCAGCCAAAGAGATTCTATAAGACACATTTCTCAAAGAAAAAGATATATCAATGTAAATATGAGAAGTATTAAAACAACAATGATAGTATAAAATACATTGTGGGAGCACATTGGTCACTCCTATATAAACCAAAAGCAGATATATTCTAAGATATAAAAGCTAATAGATAGATAAGGGCATGCTACTAGGAATACTAGAGTGATATAGGGACTACTAAGGGCCAAAATCCAAAACCCCTTGGAGGGAAGCCTCAAAGGCGGGTACAAGGGAAGAGGCCTTAGAGCCCTCTGACTTGTCGCTCAAGAAGTAGGAGGAAAATCTGCTCTATAGGTCATCCACTTCTATAAAAGTGTCACTCCTATCATCCTAGGTTGAAGAAAAGAATCTAGAAGAAGGATTGGTCTGTTGTGTGTCTTTCTACCTCAAGGGGCGAGCTCAGTGCTATTGTCTGTATGCAAAGAATTGCTTTCTAGAACACTGATCCTTGTCTCAGGATTCAAGTTGGCAAGTTCATACATATCTCATTTATGGTGGGGTAGGAGGCCCCTCGATATCACCCAGATTTGGACCCTACTGGAATGGGGCTATTTTCAACCTACCTAATGGTGCCCTTGTTTGATAGGATCATAAAAAAAATTGATGTAATCATCCAAGAAGTGTTTAGTTGGGGTGGGGGCCTCAACATGGAAGGTTGGAGACCCAATGTCTCCCTCAAAAAAAGGCAAGGCACCATTCATCCAGGTATTGGAAAAAGGTGGAGAGGGGTTTCTAAGACTTCTTGAAAAGGTAGTAGAAGTGTCCCCCAATCTTATAGTAGATGGGACAGTGGAAACAAAAGTGCTCCTCCGTCTCAATCTCCTACATATGACATAATTGATACATCCTATCCTCCCATGGAATCTGGTGCTTGGACTCTACATATGTTAACTATGTGTATAAGTTGAGGTATTTTTAACGGGATATTGTTTGTAATGAGCCTTTATAGGCTGAACATCTTATTATGTAAAAAATATTAGTGAAGAAGTTAGTTGATAAAACATTTAGTGGTTCATACCTTATCATTATATCTCTTAATCATATGAGATTTGTTATGTCAATCATGTTATTCCTAATTTTACATGAGGTGTACACTAGTGAATTTTTTTGTACAAAGGTGTATGAAAATGAGAGGTACAAATGGATGTCGTAAGAAGAGTGAATACCCTCAAGTTATGAAGAAGCCAACTGTCTTCATTTACATATTGATAGTCTTTGTACTTGAAAGATACCGTTGTCTTTGTTGTTATATGCTTGTTTCTCATGCACCATTGTTAATTTACCTATCTTGATTAGTGCAAGCATCTATTGTTTCATATAAGAGTTTGTCGTTTCCTTCAAATTGTATTGGCACGTATACTTGTTTCAAGAACACTTTTACTTTGTCATATAACTTATATATTGTCTTGTCATTGAACCTTGTCACTTGAACCATCTTTAGATGAGTCCTTAGCACCCTTGGGATACCATTCATTAATTCTAAAGAATATATCTTGTTGAGTATCCTCTAACCATTCATTAATTCTAAAGCATCTATCTTGTTGAGTATCCACTGAGCCTTTTTAGTATCATCAAGAAAAGTGTCATCCACTGAGACATAGACCCTAAATATCCTCGCTAAGGCTGGATTTCCTTCATCACCCTATATGCATCAATTCCCAAGCCTAATGTTGGGACTTTAATGCCTCTTTCTATCCTAACGAATTTCATACACCTCTAATGTTTGGACTTTAATGCCATTCTATAAAAGAGAAGACTAACACCCCAAAGAATACCAAGATAACAATAATGGGATGCCATGTATGATATGAATCAAGTAAACAAGGACCCCAATAAGTTTGTTACATACAATAGAATCAAGTATATTCTCCAAGCAAAATGTGGGTTCCCTAAATATTTGCTCGCTAACTTATCTTCTCATTTTTTTCGAGTGTTGGTACCACAAAATTATATTCGCACGATAACATATATTCTTGTTTTAACGAGTGTATGTACCACCAAATAGCTATCTGTTGGATCTATCTTCCTCGAGTTATGATCAAGATATACTCAGAGAGGTTGAAAGTGAGACGTGTTGTACTAGATCTACTGGTTCTAGATCAACTAGATCTGAAAATGTAAGGAAAAGATTTTGTATACGCATGCAATTTTTTATTTCAAATGGAGGGTCATGTAATTATGATGCTGAGAGAATAGGTGACATTGAGTTTCCCTTGAGGTATATACATATAGTGAAATGATGGGCACCTAAGGAGCTACCTGAAGTGGACTCAAATGTCTTCATCAGTGGGAGGATGTATCACATTGCTCCTTTGTCCTTACATGGATTGGGGTTATTTTCCATGGATGGCATACAGTTTGGCTATGGAACTATAATTGAATTGATGGAGTATGTCAGACCATTATAAAAATACAATCACTGGTTGATGTTGGTTCGATATACGTGAAGTATGCGGAGATACAAAGTTGTCGCAAATTATATACAACTAGTAGATAAAAGTCAAAATAAAGGGGCAACTATGTATATTGACGGAAGGCCAAAAGATTCTAGAAACATTGCGAGATTTATAAATAGTACATGACTAGTGGAAACAACTAAGAAACTGAATTTCATATTTGAGGGACGCGAAAGAAATCGTATATTTGTATGTGCAACAAAAACAATAGTTCTAGGTGAAGAGTTTTTGATCGATTACAACTTAAATCGAATAGATGGAGGGGGTGCGGCTATGGGGGTAAATATCTTACATACCATTCAACTCAACCTTTGATCAATCATTGTTATAATTTATCTCTGCAATATTTCAATTTTTTACTGCATATATTTCATTTTTCATTATTTATTTTCTGATATTACTGCAATATTTCATTTTTTTAATGTTACAATTACTTTTATAACTCTTGTTGATTAATTTATTGTGTCAACATATATCTAGGGTGACCATGAGAAATCACACGCTACATCTATCCAGGGTGACCATGGAAATGCACTTGCTGTGCCTCAACAGGTAAATGTTAAATATAGTAACGAATTATGACTAGAACAACTAAATTTTCGAAATTTCATTATTTATTTTCTGATATTACTACAATATTTCATTTTTTTAAATTACAAGTGAATTTCATAACTTTCGTTGATTGATTTATTGTGTCAACATTTGTCCAAGGTGACCGTGGAAAATCACCCGCTACATATGTCCAGGGTGACTGTGGAAATGCACCCGTTGTGCCTCAACAGGTAAATGTTAAATATAGTAACAACTTATGACTACAACAACTAAATTTCTAAAATTTCATTATTTATTTTCTGATATTACTGCAATATTTCATTTTTTTATAGTTACAGATGAATTTCATAGCTTTTGTTGATTGATTTATTGTGTCAACATCTGTCCAGGGTGACCATGGAAAATCACCCACTACATCTGTCCAGGGTGACCATGGAAAATCACCCGCTACCTCTGTCTAGGGTGACCGTGGAAAATCACCTGCTACATCTGATCAGGGTGACCGTGGAAAGGCACCCTCTGTGCCTCAGCGGGTAAATGTTAAATATAGTAATAACTTATGACTACAATAAATAAATTTCTCAAATGTTAAAATTCATCTGATTAATTTTATTCATTAATGTATTATGGCATGGTCAACGTGGGAAGGCACCCATTGAGGATCTTGAGGATGAAATATTTTATTTCACTGACCCAATAACAACTGTTGCGAAGGCCTTGAAGAAGGAAAACATAGAATATCTAGGTTTGCTTCACAAAAGACCCCTGACACAGGAGGACAAGGCAAGAATTGCAAAGCTACAAAATCTAATAACTAATTTTGGGGTAAGTGGCATATTCACATATTTTTATCAACTATGACAATTTCATATCTGTTTTTTTGTTTTATATTTTCTATATGATCTGATAAAGTAAAGTTTTCCGTTTGTAGGAGTTTTTAAACCCCCTTCTCTGGGAACCTGTCAAGCCTGCAACTACTATAGGTAGTAGTGATGGTCCAATGCAAAAAAAAAGTTGACATAGCAAAGTAAAAGTGAGGCTTTTTGACCCTCCTGAGGTTCCCCTCGAATCCATTTATGAGCACAATGATGTTGATCCGCATGAAACGCCAGAGCATGATGAGTCAGAACCTAGGACTCCACATGACTCTGGAGATGAACGTACAATAGATGGAGAGGAAACTATTCATGGGGCAGCATGAATTAAAAGCACCAGATCACTAGATCTCACCTTTCTGGTGGATGACGCATGTGTTTTGATCAAGATTCAGAAGATTGTAGGTATTTGTTAATTAATTGATTCATTTTTATCATGAAATTGAAATGGGCATTTGTTGAGATTATTATAAATTAAAGGATAACACGTTTCTGTAGGAAAAAATGTTTTCTATAGAAACTTGAATGAAAAAGCATTGGAGTTTTTTGTCCCCACCATTCGCATATGGTGGAATGGCCAAGACGGTGAAAAGAAAGATGAATTGATAGGCCACATGGTAAACTTGTTCGGTAATACATTCAACAAGAAAGTGGTTACAAAGTTAGCTAATAGGAATTTAAAATATACCAAGGCCCAATATAGGGAGAAATTGCAATTATACCTCAAGCATGAGCGCCCTCCCATGGTTCCATAGAAAGAGTGGAAGGCCCTGATAGAGGATGAAAATGAGAACTTGTTTAAAAAACAAGGAGAACATCCATGACCTGGTCAAGCTAGGTACAACACATATCATATTCTTAGTGAAATATGCTCATTTATGTTTTTCTTTCTTGTTTTAAGTAACAATTCTGATATATAATTTGTAATGACCCCATCGTTACGACTACATGTGACGCGACGCAAAGGCAATTTTTTTTTTTGTTTTAAGCAGGAAGGCGATTGACGACAACAATTAATCAACACGGCTTGATGACGAACACAACTTACACAATTAGGAAATAGACAACAATGACCCAACTTACTAGCACATCAAGAAATCGGACGAAACATGCGATAATCAAAGACAGATAAAAATGACTACCCGCCCGACACAAGCAAGACAATGCCTACAATCTAAAGGAAAACATCAAAAAACCTGACACAATGACTTCGACGACCAGTATCTAGAAACCTTTACGGTGCATAAAACCAAATGCATTGAGGCATTATGGGACCAAGTACCAACATCGATTACAACGAATAACGCCCACATCGAGAAGAACAAGACCCAAGGGCTAGTAAACAAGCGTCCTTATCGGTCAGGTGAGCAATGACCCAATCATAAGGAATCATGATGCCATAGTGACAAGCGCGATTGTAACTAAGGCACAACATAAACCAATCAACCTTAAATCATGATACGATCCAAATGCCAGAAGTCCAAACTTAAATTTTCAAACATTAGATGCACACAATAAACGAAGCACTCAAACAACCAATTGGAAATGACGCAAGATAACTACGTTCCATACATTTTAAATTGTGCAATGAACCATATATCCTTCTTGTTTCTTACAAGGAAGTCACCTGAGGTCTGACAATAGATAACCATCTTCCATTAAAATCCAACCCGAAGCATAATATACATATCAATCCACTAACATACGCGCATATAACCCAATAATAACACATAGCTCATAGTGAATAATTGATGTAACCAATCATAATTTATTATTCAATTATAACGTCTTCAAGTATATTTTACCCTTCCTTTCAACTGTTTATTGATCAGTAAATCAACTATACTTTAACTTTTCCAGGTCGATATCAACAAGAATAACCTCTTCCTTCCATCTATTTTAAAATTCAATCCTTTAGAAATATGACAAGAACGAAGCATCTTAAAATGAATAAATTATTGTTTAACATTAAAAATATCATCTAAATTAACAGTGCTTCCCTATCAACCTTTGCATTAAACCATTACAACATCTGCAATCCAAATAGCCTTTCAATCCGACAACTCGCCTCATTCAACTGCATAATATATATACACATGATCCATCGACAAGGATAAAATGCAGTGGTGTAGAAACTTAATTAGTGATAAGGGTTGCGCAAATCATAAGCAACAATTAAATGACATTTAAATGAAAACTGTAAACAGTTAAGAATCTTTAAATAGAAATCTGCAATCTAGTTATGAAGATTGCATTAGTCATGAAATATGTAAATTGAAATTAAATCAAAGGCTAAGGTAAACATTCCATCTATCCATTCGAATTGTTGTTTATCAATGCCAATCCATTCAATCACTAGAAAATTTTCCAGACTTAAAATCGCTGCCAATAAGTAAATACATGCTATTGTTGTCTCTTAAATATACGTTGTCAACAACAACAACACCGACTATTAACACATGACAATGTTGTCTATTAAATGAATAGGTTCGCTGTTTATTATCAATAATATCCATATCTATATGATCCATATGATCCATAAATATCGACCATAACTGTCATACACAACAACAACACAACCATTACCAACAACACAATTACACAGCCACAAAACACACTATTACACAACCATAAAACACAACTACCACACTGTCACAATGCAACCACAATTGATATCTAAATTCACTATCATAAAAATGCAGTCATGATATTGCTAAAAACCTAGTCATGATCTTGCTAAAAACGTAGTCATGATCCATAAAGATCCATAACTATCATAAACTATACAAATTCGTTGTCAATCAAGGTATAATTTCGATGTCATTCAAAGGTATAATTCACTATCTATGGAATCTAATTGTCGTCCTTTAAACTAAAACCAATATAATAAAATTGCTATCTACCTCTATCCTTTAAACTGAAACAAAGATAACAAATTCGCTATTTATACCATCCTATCTATATAATAAATATAATAAATTGTTGTATAAACTATTGATAAATATTCGTTGTATAAACTGTGTAAACATTCGTTGTATAAATGTTGGCAGCCAATTAAATTTTTCCATTTGTCTTATAAGCTGCCTACACCAACGTTTTGCAAACATCATTTTTTCGTCGCAATTTTTAAATAAACGACACTTTTATTTTTGCGACATTTACACATTTACCTTCGTTTTGTTTTCACGATTGTAAGCGTGAAAACTTAGTCTTTCGAAGTCGCATTAAAATCATTATTTGAAATGTCGTTATCTCTCTTGTCAATATGCTTACTGCGCTTACATTGCACTTATCATTATGTAGCTGGCAAAACTTTTTGATCTGTACTCATTGAACATTCTTGGATTGATAGTGTAACTTGGTTTCATTGAGTTTGTAATGCATTGGCATTTGGATTTAAATGTTATTTGACTTACTTGACCTTTGGTTTCATAAGATACATGGGTGTTATGATTTAAATCTTTCATATATATCCTTTTAATATGATACCTATGTTTGCGTTTGAGTGACTATTGACACGTTGGTTAAACTATTGATTATATGAGATGATACGTTGGCGCATATTTGATTTTGGTTTCAAATTGAATAATTGATGGTTTAAAACTTTAGCACAATGTTGATTGTGCGTTGGTTTATACAATCACCATGTGTTTCATTGGTTGGGAAAATGACTTGATTGTTGAAATGCTATAATGGATTGAACAACTATGTAAATAGGCAGTTGTACTTTGGCAATAATTGTTTTGCATGGCAGAGATAAGCTCCACCACCTTCGCACGATGGCATTTATGCCTATCACATATTCATCGTTCACTTTTGTTAGCTCTGGTAGCTCTGCTCCTGTGTGTGTTTCGATCCAAACCCTCGGCTTACCATGTGCTCGGCTCCATGGCACCAGTCGTACGAATCGAGCCAAACGAAAACCAGGCCTTGTTAATGTTTGATAACGCCCACAAAGACTTGGAGGAAAATGAATGGCTCACCTTTATACAACGATTTGAGGGTTTTAACCTCTGTGTTGCAAGACAATTCGCCTTGACTTTCGATGGCTGTAGAGACAAAGTGGGTGACACCCAGTTGGAAATTGATGAAAAATTTATCGGCTCTGCTACAGGTTTACCTGCCACAGGCCAGCGTTGGTTAAAAAATTGTAAGGTCGAGGAGGTGCCATGGACACTGCTGTTCCTATCACGAAAGGTCACTTCTTGTGACAGAGGTATGCCCATATCTGCACTTAAACCACGATGGCATGATACTTTGATGATAGTCAATCAGTTCGTGACCTGTGAAGGTTGATATGGACTTGTTTTTCTCTACCACCTGCGTTTGCTAATGAATTTTATGGGATACTAGTTGAATATGCCTTTCTACTTTCATCGAAGCCTATATAAAATGTCGAAAAGGTTTAAACGACAGAAGGCTGACAGTAGCCTGTTCCACTATGGGCTTATTAAGCTTATCGTTGTGCATCACTTGAGTTTACATGGTGATAGTTGGAAGGCTTTCATCGCCCGAAATGGTTTCGATGACATTGACCCTATCCAGGTTGACAAACCTGTAGTGAGTGAAGCCAAGGCCGAGCCTCCTGTGCCCTTCCATATCCTACTGCCTCTTCCCAAACCCTCGATCGACCCTAAGGTTGACTTACCCGACACTATAACTGAGAAGTGCGAGACTATTAAGAAGCCTGCGAGCAAAAATCCCAAGGCAAACCCTACTGCTAATGCCAAAGGAAAAAGGAATGCCTGGCTCATTTCGAGAATGGCTAGAAATAAGCTCAAACCCTCTGTTGAGCGAGACCCTATTGTCCTTAGTGAGGATTCTGATTCTGATGTGGAACGATTCCTAGCCAGTGAGTAACCTTACTCGCAGGGTCTATGCCCCAAACCACCTTATGATTTCGTGACGAATCTTCCCCCCTTCCTGAGGAACGACCCTAGCTACCCTGGTATTAAATTTCCTACTGAAACCCTCAGCCATATGATCAAACCCTCGCCTAATATTTCAAAACCCACATAGTTGTTAGGACCACGCTATGCACCTTTTTTCTTATACCTTTTGTCATTATTATACCCTTCATCACTAGTATTTAGACTCACATTATCACC
>JASDQU010359145.1:0-11995 GCA_032191745.1 Picea mariana | reverse complement strand
AGTGAGTAACCAGATGTGGACTTGCGATCAATGTTATTGCCAACCCAGTCGAAATCAGTAAACTCGATGAGATATAATGTAGAGTATGTTGCATAATGAATCCCAAAGGTGATGGTGCCCTGTACGTATCAAAAGTTACACTTTGCATATTTCCAATGTAGCTCATGCGGCTCCTGCATGAACCTGGAAACTACGCCAACTGCATATGAGAGGTCTGGTCTAGAATGTATGAGATACAACAAGATCCCCACTAGCTATATGTACAGTGTGCTATCAACCAGTGGAGTCTCCCTGCCATCCTCAAGTTTTAATCTTGATAGGAAAGGAGTCAGAGTAGACTTGCAGTCTGTCATGTGAAATCTCTCAAGGAGATCTCATGCATACCTGGCCTGAGACAGTTTGATGTCTGATGCATCCTGATTGATATTGAGTCTAAGGAAGAAGTGTAGCAGACCCATGTCTGTCATCAAAAACCTGTCATGTAGAATCCTCTTGACTGCAGTAATCACTGAATTCGAGCACCCAGTGATCAACAAATCATCAACATACAGAAATAAAAGTAGAAGTGAATCAGTCATCCTGAGCATGTAGACATTCAGGTCTGATTTACAACATACAAAGTTTTGTGAAAACAAGTAGGAGTCCATCTTGGCATACCATGCCCTCAGAGCCTGCTTGAGGCCATAAAGTGACTTCTTCAGTTTATAGACCAAAGATGAGTCCTGCATAAATCCTTGAGGCTGCTCCATATAGTTCTCCTCAGACAGATCACCATGAATAAATGCATTCTTAAAGTCCATATGATGAACTTCCCATCCCTTGTCTGCCACAATGGGAAGTGCCAATCCTGTGGAATCCATCTTCACTACTGGAGAGAAGGTCTCATCATAGTAAATACCATGAACCTATTGAAAGCCTTTGGTGACAAGCGTGGATTTGTATTTGCTGATTTGTCCAAGCTCTGCGCTCTTGGTCCTATAGACCCATCTGCATCTGACAAGTTTCCTCCCAAAAGGAAGGGGAACTATATCCCAAGTCCGGTTCCTGAGGAGGGAGTTGTACTCCTCCTGCATGGCAGATTCCGAATAGGGATTTCCAACAGCCTCACCATAAGACTATGGATCTGAATACTGAACCAAGAAAACATGCCTAGAGGGAAATGGTTCAGTGGCAGTGAGTACAATAGGAGGCTCCTCGAAATGAGATCGATTCCTCCTAGTATCAGTTGGATCACCAACGAGATCCCCTGCATCCTGAAGAGTAGTATGTGGCCACTTGGGTCTCTTCTCTGGCTCTACAACTGCATCTGCATCTAGATTCTATGACTCTACATCTGACTATACTGACTTTGAATCTGAATCATCTGAGTCCTATGAATTAGAAATCTCATCTAAATAAGATTTGGCATGTGCATTCTCATCATCTTATATGGGTGGAAGAGTGAAGGTGTCTACATGCGGCTACTGAGGTACATGCGAGACACTTTCCTTGAATTGGATTCTACACTCAATGATGAGATGGTCAAAGGAAATATCAATAAGCCGATATCCCTTCACACTGTTGGGGTATCCAACAAAAATGCACTCAATTCTTTGTGGATCAAGTACCTTCCTCTTTTTAGAGGGAATCCTGGCCCATGCATGTGAACCGAAAATGTGAAAGTGGGTCACTTCCGGTTGAGGCTGCTCCAAGCCTCATAGGGGGTCTTATAATTGACAGATCTATGGGGAGATCTGTTTTGGATGTATGTTGCACAGTTAAGTGCTTCAACCCATAGTCTCTATGGTAGAGACGATGCATGCAACATGCAATATGCCATCTCCTTTAGAGATCATTTTTTCCGCTCAACAACTTCATTTTGTTGCAGTGTATAGGGAACTGTGTGCTGCAACTGAATGCCTGCCTCATGGAAAAGATTATGGATCTCATGATTTACATACTCTCCCCCGTTATCATTTCAGAGGACTTTGATATTCTTTCCAGACCGTGTCTCAACCAAGGCTTTGAAATCTTTGAGGTGTTGAAAAACCTCAGATTTTTGCCTGAGAAAGTAGATCCAAGTAAAACGTGAGAAATCATCAACAAAAATGAGAACAAACCTTGCTTTTCTGATGGATAGATGCGAAAAAGGACCCATAAGGTCACTATGGATCAGATCCAAATGTGTGGAAGCTCGCTGAGACTTTTCTTTGTTGAATTTCTCTTGAGGGTGTTTTCCGAGAACACATCCCTCACACACTCCCTTAGAGAAATGGATTTTTGGTAGACCATCAACCAATATTTTCTTTCTAAGTTGTTGCATGTATCTAAAATTAAAATGTCCAAACCTTTTGTGCCATATCCTACTACTTTCATTAGCATGAGTAAGTAGTAAAGAAGAATCAGGTAAAATGAATTTAGAAAATGTATACAATCTAGACTGATGATTTACCTCACTGGTAGCAACCATGGAATTGGTTTTCATGTTGTATATGTCCATGGAATTTGGTGTGAATATGACTTTATTTCTGGTGCCAGAATTCGTCATCTGATACACAGAGAGAACGTTGACATAAATTTTGGGAACTTGTAACACATTCTCGAAGCTTCTGTTGGTGAGTTCAATCCTTCCTTTTCCAGTGACTTCGATAGAAGAGTTGTCCCCCATCAGAATAGGAGGACCTTTGCATGCATCCAATGAAGAATAGTCTTCTTTTGAGGTAGCCATGTGATGTGATTCTCCCAAATCTATGATCCAAGCATTGGGAGAGGAGTTGATTGCAATCAAGGCATGGCTAGAATTTCCTTTCTTAGAATTTGGATATTCTATCTTCTTCTTCTTGGCACCCTCGGGGATGCGATCTCCAAGGTTATTTTTCTGAAGTAATTGAGACATCAGATCTATTTGTTTTTGCATGCATGTGTATTCCAAATGGAATCCTTTGTGACAATATGTGCATTTTTCCCCTTTTCTTCCCTTCTCCCCTTTGGATCCAGAGGCATCGGTGAAGGGTTTTGTGTACCCTTCCTTCTTTGGATGTGCATGAGATTTTCGTTTATCTTTATATTTAGATTTCTGATATTTGTGGCTGCCATCATGCACAGTGAGTTCATGCACCCTTTGGCCTTTGATTGTGCCCATGTTGATGATCTTGGTTTTCTCTTGTGTCAGGGATTCGATAAAGTCCTTAAGAGAAGGCATCTTCCAGGTGGCTCTAGAGGAAAATCTGAAAGTATGGAATGTGGATACGAATACAAATAATTCAGGACCAATATTGGAGAGAATGGTGAGAACCATTTGTTTCTCCTCCTTCGATTTATCAACCCCGCAAGCTTTGAGTTGCGACAGTAAATACTTGAATTTTGTAAAGAAATATTGGATATTTTTGAAGCTTTTCAGATCTAATGTGAGAAGCTTCACCTTCATCATGTGTCCCCTCATCTCATCCTATTTTCCAAAGATCCCTTCCAAGGTGGTCCAAGCTTCAATGGGAGTCTTACAGGAAGATATGTGAAAAAGGAGATCAGGAGAAATAAGACTGCAAATTGTGTCGAGTGCCTCATCCATGCAATTTAAGTACTTAGATTTTTATATGGCTGATGTCGGTTTTTTATCTGTATTCAAGGTTAACCTATACAACCCTCTGCTTTAAAGATGTATGGATATTTTCTCCTTCCATGCAAAATAGTTGTAAGGTGTAAGAACAAATTCTTTTTGGAAATCCATCACTCCGCTGTCTTCAATCTTTTGTACCTACAAAAAAATTTGGTGTAGCTTTTGCTTAGCAGTCCGTCAGCTCTGATACCATGTAAATGTGTTGAACCTACACAGAATATATGTATCTAAACAATAATACACACATTTTCAGAGAAAATTGGAGAAAGAAGAAGAAGGAGAGAAAGAATGAAAGAATTCTCATTAACCGTTATGAATAATGAATAATTTACACATGATATACTATGTATATCTCAATGAGTGAACACTGGAGGTGAACCAATGTTCTATAGTGGTGGTGTAGAGTGATATGGACACACACCAATAGTTACGAGAGTGAATTGCCACCTAGTATAGTCTCTTAGGCAGTTACAGGAGTGAACTGCCACCTAGTTGAGTTAACTAGTCAACTAGTCTTCAGTTAACTGACTGAACAGAGAGTAGTGAGGATTTAACTTAGGGAATCAAGGCTAATGTGCCATTTTTGTGATTATCCCAAGGCAAGGTTGAATTAGCATGGAGATGATCCCAATGTTTCATGGTGATAAAACCAATGCAACATCTAAACTCAACTCAACTGGTCAAACTAAAGTGTCAACTGAAAGAGAATATTCTCCAGGTGGAATATTCTCCCCTAAAATATAGGATACTAGATAATGAATAATTATGACTAATAAACAAGGAAAAAACTTAGGAAAAATAAATCCTAGGTGTGTGTGAAGTAACTCCAACAGTTATGAGTAAATTAAAATATCTTTAATGTAATGGTGTTATTATTCACTTATATATTGTTCAATACCAAGTTGTATTCTTGTCATCAATTAGTGGTATGTTGATTTGTTGGAGGTGATTCACTATATACCTCAATGTTTAAATTATATATCCATATATCAAATCACTAGAGGGTTTGTATGCACACAAGAAACTCCTAAAAAGAATAAAACGTACAAGAATTCAAATCCCCATTTCTTAATACACCATTGAAATCAATGCACAAAACAAAATAATCAAATTTATCCAGTGTACAAATATTGAAACCAATGCACTATGCTAAGAGTCATGTAGCGAACGAAATAAATAGAAACTGGATGGCGGAAAACGGGTTCTGGAAAACCCTATCTCCAAGCTCCGTGCTACTCGCTGCATGATTGAACCATCTCTCTCTGCGGAAAACCACCTGAAAAAATTAGGCATTGACAGTCCTTTGATATGATCCACTAGAATGAACATAGAAGAGGGGGGGAAACCCCCCTCATACAACAACATTACGGCCAACGATCGATCGGGAACAAGAGAAAAGCAACCATATTTCGAGCCACCACCACAGATGCGCGAATAGATCCTAGCCAGAGAACAAGGATTCAGTAAGGAAATTGAGATGGAAGCCAATACATCTCATCCAAAAGAACCTCGGGGATGGAAGCCAATACATCTCATCCAAAAGCACCTCGAGGGTGGAAGCTAGGCAAATGCATACCACAAATGGAAAAACCTCCGCGATACCTAATAAGCTCAACATGAGTAGGTGAACATACCCAGTTCATGCGGGAGCATGACCTCATTGGAAAATTTCTGGGACTGTGGCCATCCAAATGGGACCTGAACAAATGGATTAAGCATTGGTGGAACCCCAAGGGTGATTATGAGGTTCAACTTAGCTCCAAAGGCTTCTTCACAATCATCTTGTATAACCCAGAAGACCGAGACCGAATCTTTGAGAATGGCCCATACTTCTGCAACTCAGCAGGGCTATTCCTAGGATTCTGGATAGAACGCTTCAGCTCAGACAAGGAGGAATTTACAATGGCACCAGTTTGGATCCACCTCTATTCCCTGCCGCAGGAGTTCTAGCTCGAGGAGATTCTCATGGGAATAGGAAACACAGTGGGTAACTATGTCAAAACCTCAGAAGCCACAAAGCAGTGAAAATATACTTCATATGCCAGAATATGTGTCTATATGAATATATCCAAGGCTCTACCAGGGGTGGTAACTCTGGAATATCAGGATGAAGACTGGCAACAAACACTGGACTACGAACATATCCCTTTCTGTTGCAGAAAATGTCATGAACATGGACACCTATTCATAGACTGCCCTCTGAATAAGCAAGCCACCAAAGCCAGCGACATCACATAGAAATATGGCTTCACCACTGTCACGGCAAGAAAGAAAAACCCTACTAGGAAGTAGATACCAGACCCCAAGCCCTAAATCTTGACCAAAAATGCATACGAGATTCTGAACCAGTTAGCAGAAGATGAAGAAATCCAAGATCCACACAAAGAGCTTCAAAGAAAAGGACAGAACCAAGGCCATTCCCCCTTGGGCACAAACTGGGAAACATGCCCTGAAGAGAAAGGAGACAGAGATGACGACATCTTAATGCAGGTGGATGACTGAGATCTAGCAGGCATTGACCTAGAAAAACTTGAGGAAGCCCTCAACCAAAAGAGTCTACAAGGCCTCCCTGAAGAGCAACTTCGAAAGGTACACAAGGTTTTTCTTGACTTAACTGCAGGATCCATGGCATGCTTGGGCATAGCAATAGACCCAGGCTCAGGCTCAATCTCAAAAAAGATACCACAAGAGAACAAAAGAAGGGGATGCAAAATGGTGCATCAACTGATCAAGGAGGCGGGCAATCTTATGATCAACTCAGGCCAGATCCATAAGCTCTCGGAGGGATACCTCCACCCAGCACCACCCTCATTATGATGAAGATCATTACCTGGAACATTAGGGGACTCAACGGAAGATTCAAATAAAGGATCCTCCGAGACTGCATAAAGACAGAAAACCCAGATATCCTAATGATACAGGAAACAAAATGTGTAGGGGTAGAAGCCGAAATCATCTTCCAGCGCATCTGGAGGGGATGTGACTTTGTTCAAACAGACTCCTGATGGGCCTCAGGGGGCCTAGCTATATTATGGAACCCAAACACCACTACTCTCAACAGATTCTTCTCCACAATAGGCACCATAATAGCCCACTTTGAGGTCATAGGTTTGAATTAGGAGGGGACCATCACCAACGTCTATGGACCCAAAAGTCAGCAAGCAAAAGACAAATTCATGGAGAGACTAGTTCTTATCAAATATTTTCTGACCACACCTAACTGGATCATGGGAGGTGACTTCAACATGATCCTGTCACTGGAGGAAAAAACAGCGGGAGCAAAAGGTTGGAACAAGACACTGGTAAGTTCAAAACCCTCATCTATCATCTAAATTTACTAGATATAGAAAATAACAATGGTACTTTTACCTGGTCCAACCGCAGATTAGGAAACTAGCATGTTGGCTGCTGTCTGGACTGCTTCCTTGTAGCTGAAGAACTCATTGAAAAGGACATTTGTATGGAAAGTCTCATTCTCCCTAAAGCTGGCTCAGACCACTGGCCAATCACCTTACACCTAGAAACAGAGGCCATACCCAAATACAAACCCTTTCAGTTTGAAAAATTCTAGCTCACACACCCAGACTTCCATTAGCTTGTGAAAACATGGTGGGCTCAAGCGGAAATAGATCATGGTACAAGCATGTACAAATTCCAGCAACGGCTCAAAAACTTCAAGCAATTGCTAAAGCACTGGAATAAGAACACCTTTGGAAACATATTCCAAAGCATGAAGGAAATAGAGAACAAATTAATGGAGATAATAAAAAATTTCATCTCGGGGACTCAAACTGCTGAACCTACACAGAATAGATGTAGCTAAACAATAATACACACATTTTCAGAGAAAATTGGAGAAAGAAGAAGAAGGAGAGAAAGAATGAAAGAATTCTCATTAACCGTTATGAATAATGAATAATTTACACATGATATACTATGTATATCTCAATGAGTGTGCACTGGAGGTGAACCAATATGCCATAGTGGTGGTGTAGAGTGATATGGACACACACCAATAGTTACGAGAGTGAACTGCCACCTAGTATAGTCTCTTAGGCAGTTACAGGAGTGAACTGCCACCTAGTTGAGTTAACTAGTCAACTAGTCTTCAGTTAACTGACTGAACAGAGAGTAGTGAGGATTTAACTTAGGGAATCAAGGCTAATGCGCCATTTTTGTGATGATCCCAAGGGAAGGTCGAATTAGCATGGAGATGATCCCAATGTTGCATGGTGATAAAACCAATGCAACATCTAAACTCAACTCAACTGGTCAAACTAAAGTGTCAACTGAAAGAGAATATTCTCCAGGTGGAATATTCTCCCCTAAAATATAGGATACTAGATAATGACTAATTATGACTAATAAACAAGGAAAAACCTTAGGAAGAAGAAATCCTAGGTGTGTGTGAAGTAACTCCAACAGTTATGAGTAAATTAAAATATCTTTAATGTAATGGTGTTATTATTCACTTATATATTGTTCAATACCAAGTTGTATTCTTGTTATCAATTAGTGGTATGTTGATTTGTTGGAGGTGATTCACTATATACCTCATTCATTTTTTATTAAGAGAAAACATAATGATGCTCAATGTTTAAATTATATATCCATATATCAAATCACTAGAGGGTTTGTATGCACACAAGAAACTCCTAAAAAGGATAAAACTTACAAGAATTCAAATCCCCATTTCTTAATACACCATTGAAATCAATGCACAAAACAAAATAATCAAATTTATCCAGTGTACAAATATTGAAACCAATGCACTATGCTAAGAGTCATGTAGCGAACGAAATAAATAGAAACTGGATGGCGGAAAACGGGTTCTAGAAAACCCTATCTCCAAGCTCCGCGCTACTCGCTGCATGATTGAACCATCTCTCTCTGTGGAAAACCACCTGCAAAAATTAGGCATTGAAAGTCCTCTGATGTGATCCACTAGAATGAACACAGAAGAGGGGGGGAAACCCCCCTCATACAACAACATTACGGCCAACGATCGATCGGTCACAAGAGCAAATCAACCATCTTTCGAGCCACCACTGCAGATGCACGAATAGATCCTAGCCAGAGAACAAGGATTCAGTAAGGAAATGGAGATGGAAGCCAACACATCTCATCCAAAAGCACCTCGGGGGTGGAAGCTAGGAAAATGCATACCACAAATGGAAAAACCTCCATGATACGTAATAACCTCAACACGAGTAGGTGAACATACCCAGTTCATGTGGGAGCATGCCCTCATTGGCAAATTTCTGGGACTGTGGCCATCCAAATGGGACCTGAACAAATGGATTAAGCATTGGTGGAACCCCAAGGGTGATTATGAGGTTCAACTCAGCTCCAAAGGCTTCTTCACAATCATCCTGTATAACCCAGAAGATCGAGACCAAATCTTTGAGAACATCCCATACTTCTACAACTCAGCAGGGCTATTCCTAGGATTCTGGACAGAACACTTCAGCCCAGACAAGGAGGACTTTACAATGGCACCAGTTTGGATCCACCTCTATTCCCTGCCGCAGGAATTCTAGTTGGAGGAGATTCTCATGGGAATAGGAAACACAGTGGGTAACTATGTCAAAACCTCAGAAGCCACAAAGCAGCGAAAATATACTTCATATGCTAGAATATGTGTCTATATGAATATATCCAAGGCTCTACCAGGGGTCGTAACTCTGGAATATCAGGATGAAGACTGGCAAAAAACACTGGACTACGAACATATCCCTTTCTGCTGCAGAAAATGTCATGAACATGGCCACCTGTTCATAGACTGCCCTCTGAATAAGAAATCCACCGAAGCCAGTGACATCACATAGAAAGATGGCTTCACCACTGTCACGGCCAGAAAGAAAAACCCTACCAGGAAGTAGATACCAGACCCCAAGCCCAAAATCTCGACCAAAAACTCATACAAGATTCTGAACCAGTTAGTAGAAGATGAATAAATCCAAGATCCACACAAAGAGCTGCAAAGAAAAGGACAGAACCAAGGCCCTTCTCCCTTGGGCACAAACTGGGAAACATGCCCAGAAGAGAAAGGAGACAGAGACGACGACATCTTAATGCAGGTGGACGACTGAGATCTAGCAGGCATTGACCTAGAAAAACTTGAGGAAGCCCTCAACCAAAAGAGTCTACAAGGCCTCCCTGAAGAGCAACTTCGAAAGGTACATAAGGTTTTTCTTGACTCAACTGCAGGATCCATGGCATGCTTGGGCGTAGCAATAGACCTAGGCTCAGGCTCAAGCTCAAAAAAGATACCATGAGAGAACAAAAGAAGGGGACGCAAAATGGTGCATCAACTGATCAAGGAGGCGGGCAATCTTATGATCAACTCAGGCCAGATCCATAAGCTCTCGGAGGGATACCTCCACCCAGCACCACCCTCATTATGATGAAGATCATTACTTGGAACATCAGGGGACTCAACGAAAGATCCAAATAAAGGATCCTTCGAGACTGCATAAAGACAGAAAACCCAGATATCCTAATGATACAGGAAACAAAATGTGTAGGGGTAGAAGCCGAAATCATCTTCCAGCGCATCTGGAGGGGATGTGACTTTGTTCAAATAGACTCCTCAGGGGCCTCAGGGGGCCTAGCTATAATATGGAACCCGAACACCACTACTCTCAATAGATTCTTCTCCACAATAGGCACCATAACAGCCCACTTTGAGGTCATAGGTTCGAATTAGGAGGGGACTGTCACCAACGTCTATGGACCCGGAAGTCAGCAGGAAAAAGACAAATTCATGGAGAGACTAGTTCTTATCAAATATTTTCTGACCACACCTAACTGGATCATGGGAGGTGACTTCAACATGATCCTGTCACTGGAGGAAAAAACAGGTGGGAGCAAAAGGTTGGAACAAGACAGTGGTAAGTTCAAAACCCTCATCGATCATCTAAATTTAGTAGATATAGAAAATAACAATGGTACTTTTACCTAGTCCAACTGCAAATCAGGAAACCAGCATGTTGCCTGCCATCTGGACCGCTTCCTTGTAGCTGAAGAACTCATTGAAAAGGACATTTGTATGGAAAGTCTCATTCTTCCTAAAGCTGGCTCGGACCACTGGCCAATCTCCTTACACCTAGAAACAGAGGCCATACCCAAATACAAACCCTTTTAGTTTAAAAAATTCTAGCTCACACACCCAGACTTCCATCAGCTTGTGAAAACATGGTGGGCTCAAGTGGAAATAGATCATGGTACAAGCATGTACAAATTCCAGCAACGGCTCAAAAACTTCAAGCAATTGCTAAAGAACTGGAATAAGAACATCTTTGGAAACATATTCCAAAGCATGAAGGAAATAGAGAACAAATTAATGGAGATACAAAAAACTTTCATCTCGGGGACTCAAATTGCTGAACTAATGAAAGAGGAAGAGAAGCTAAAAGCGCAACTAGAAGAGAGGAAAAAGCAAGAGGAAATCCCATGGAGACAAAATTCCATAGTACAATGACTCAAAGAGGGGAAAAAGAACACGAAATTCTTCCACAAGACCATGGTACACCACCAGCACATCAACAGAATCACTCAACTAGAGGATGAACAGGGTAACCTGATCAGAGAGCATACTCAAATAGAGGCAGAGCTCAATAGGTACTACCATGACCTCCTAACAGAAACCAGGGTAGACAGGGAAGCAACCATCAATAGAGTAACCAGTCACATACCCTCAATGGTCACACCTGAATAGAACACAGCCTTAATGAGGCATATCACGCAAGAGGAAGTGGACCAAGCAGCAAAAGATATGCCCCTAGGAAAAGCCCCAGGACCGGACGGATTCACCACCGACTTCTTGACGTAGACCACACCCTCTGCCTCAACAGAATCCTCTGCGCTGACCTCCCGGTATTAAGGATCGTTCTAATTCTAACTTATGAGCTGGAGTGGCTCCTTCGGTTCCCCACTGGAATCCCCTTCAGATAATTGGCCCACAGGTCTTTTCTGCTCCTCGTGGCTTCTAGGCCCGGTCACTATTCTCTTCACGACAGAAGAATAGAAAATCGGGGTTCGGGGTTCTCAAACTCCCGATGTCATGACCCTTTGGTCCCTGATTTCCTGATATACTATAATCTCCGATGAACCTCTAGGCTAGGCTCATGGTCCACACGACCTCCTTTCACATGACCTCCATCTTGCCACCTTCCTGGATTTCGTGACTTCAAAGGCCGAAGTGTTTTGGCCTTCAATTCCCCCGATCTCACGAATGCTGATTTCCCGATATGACTCCTCTTCGGGACTTTCTCTGAAAGTTGAGATTGATGCCACGCATCCTCAAGGATGGACGGTCCTCGCTGCTTCGGGGTTTTCACTGTGGAAATTCCCGATGCCTCACTATGATGAGGTGACGTCAATAGGGTCCCACACGGA
>JASDQU010359141.1:0-11851 GCA_032191745.1 Picea mariana | reverse complement strand
CAGGAGTATTTTGTAGCATCTCATATCTATTGCTTGTACGGCCATCTGAGGTTTATGCCAGTTCGGCCATCTATTGTATTGATCTTACATTTCTCATAATAAAAAGGTCAGATCTTTGCTTGTTCTTCTACATCTTGAATATATTGTGATCTCCATGTGTTGATGCATCTTGTATGCACTTAATAACTCAATAAATTAGTAGTAGTTAGTGATTCCAAGAAAGAATTTGGCTTGGGATCATTACACTTCTTCCCCTTCACCTTTGTAATTTGAAATGAGGATGTCGATGCCAACACTTGCATGAATGCAAATTTGTATCTGATAATACATGATCACAACTTTTGCAAATTTCAAAGAAATACCAACTTTCGAGGAGTTTATAAAACAATCATGGACAAGTTTACAATGATTTCCAAAATAGGCCTTAGACAAATTAATGCCTCTCACTCTACAGTGGCTACAAGACTCATTACAATGTTGCCAAAACATGCCTAGGAAAAACAATGCCTCTCACTCAACAGTGGCTACAAGACCCATTACAATGTTTCCAACAAGGCTTACAAGGTTTAGGCATAGAACAAAATACCTCCCACTCTCCTCATCGCTTTCAAGAGTGGCTAATTATAACCTTTTACATCATTAACATTAATGAAAATACCCCCAAATGTGAACTAGTGTCAATTCTATGGTTTTTTAAAATCCCCCATTACAAACGTGTTCAAAATAACAAATAAAAAAAAATGTCATCATCATCATACTTGTCTCACAATTCTGTGACTTTTGGCTGTAAACATGACTACTTTTTATCGAAATTTCAAAATGGCCTCTTACTGCACCGTATTGATTTATTTGTAAGGCTCAAACAATGAATTTCCTGCAACATTTCAAATCTTGTTGCCCTGTTGCAGCACTCAAAGATCACCAGAATCTGCAACATACATTCATCCTTGTGTAATTCCCAGAAAGAGGAAAAACCCATAAATGCATAAAACTTACATTGGTTTTCCTGCTAAGGCACTCAACCAGCTTCTCAAATCTTGGAGTACATAGCACCACCAAGTCTGTCTCTTCATTCTACAACTTTTGACTGTAAACTCAACCTATTCTAAAAGGTACAACTCTTCCTTGAAGTTTGTGCCATGCATTAATGACCAAAGTGGGATTCTGCCATGAGCCCTAAAATTCCAGTGCCCATATCACAAAATGGACTGTGCCATTAAATTCATGGAGAGAAATCATGCAAAAATGACTATATTTTCATCAAAGTCTGTCACTATGACTCTTGGAACCCCTTGGGCTCTCTGCCTCAAAAAACATGCCATGCATTAATGACAAAAGTGGGCTTCAGTCATGAGTCCTGAAAATCCACTGCTCATATCCAAATTCTTATTGTACCAGTGAATTATTGGTGAAAAATCATGAAAAAATGATTGTACTTTCATCAAACTCCCTCACCGTCACTTCCAAGCTCCTCTTGGGCTCTCTGCCTCAAAATACATGCCACGCAGTCATTAATTGCAGCAATAAATACTCTTGTTCCTTTGAATGTGTACCCATACCTAGGAAAATGTAGGCTTCCATGTGGCAACCTTTGATTGGCCCACATGGCACCCAGTCAATTGTACGTCGAGTGCCCAGTTCATGTATGTTCAATGCCACATCATCATACAACCCACCATGTCATCGGCCTATATCAGTGCCATGTCACTATATGGCATGCCACATCATCAGCCTACATTAGCACCACATCATGTTGATGTCATCCATCATACTTCTCAGTCAATCGCCATGTCATGATGGCATTATCATCTGTATTTCCACATCAGTGCCTAGTCAACATGCCATGTCATGTTGATGTCATCATCTATACTTCCACATCAATGCCCAGTCATCATGCCATGTCATACAGACATCATCATTCATACTGCCACGTTAGAGACACGTCAAATACCATTCCATGGTCATACTTCCATGTGGCATCTGTAAGGTTCCACGTGGTACTTTTCTATTCATCCAACTGTACCCCCAAAATTTCAAAAATGAGTGACACGTGTCACGCTCTGGGGTTTCCATGTGTTCTGCTGACATCATCATTCATAATTCCAATTGTACTTTCCAATTCAGTTGTTGCATCATCGTATGGTATTCCACATCATCTATACGGATGACATTTGGAAACCTCTTGTGTTTCCACGTCAGCATGTTGACGTTAGCACTATATGGATTTTTTCCATAACTTTGTCAGCCAAAATCTGTTTGAGGTGTCGCTTGCACCATTGGAAATCTCTCAACGAGGTATTTGAATTGGTGTTGTTTTCTTCAAATTCTGTGCACTTTTAATTTTGAGCTATTTTGGAGCCCCATAGCTAGGTTACTCAAATAAAAGGTCTAAAATATCATTATGTTGCATGAATAAGTGAAAATCTCATCACTTTTATCAATGTGCCCTTCTATGGGGTCTTAGAATCAACTAGCAATTTACAATGATGGCCACTATCAACTAACTCAAAAAGTCTACCCAACCTTTCAGTCATCAAGATGAATAGGTTCTCCCTCTTGAGCTGTCTCTTTTCTTATAGTTGGATTCCTTTCTAAGATGCTTCATTGGCTAGTTCCTTCATAGGTGCTTGCCCAAATTTATCATGCTTGGGACACAACTCTAGATGGAGTGTCCAACATGTGGCTTTCTGATATCCACCCTTGTTTCAATCAATGCAACAGTTCTTATTTACCCATGTTTTCATGCCCTTATTTTTCTTATGATGTGGAGAAGGGTCTCATGTCTTGGCTTCTTCCTAGTTGTCGTAACCCTCCTGTACAAATCCATTCTTTTCCAACACTCGGAAAAAACATGATTATTCAAACTGCAAAATCTACATGGTTTTCTATGCCATAAACTTTGCTTTACATTGCCAATTTGTTTGTAATCAAAAGGAACATTTGAATAATGAGACTTTTTATACCTTTCTTGGTTGTCTCTGGTGTAGGTCTAGCGAGGATAACTTTCATGAGCTCCCCTTTTGAAATGCTCATCTCCCTTTGGAGATGACTCGTAATCACGATCATCGGAAAGGTATAATCTGCTCTCAGCCTGCTCTGATTCAAACTTGTCACTTGAGGACTCACTTACTTCTGTGGTTTTGGAGCATTCTACAACTTCCTTTATAACATATCCCAATCCTAAATATAAAGGTATTTCCACCACTTATATGGGATTCACAATGCATTTCCCATTGGATCCAAGTCCTCCTCCATCATATCCCATTTTCTTCATTATCTTCAAGCTGATGCCTGTAGTTTTCTTTTCAAAAGCACCAAAATCATCATCGTGAGGAGAAGAACATGAAACTGAAGAATTATTTTTTACCTCAGTTATCGTTTCTAGGTCAAGTGTGGGGTATGGATTTGCTAAGCCTTCATCACCTTGCAAATTTTCCCAAGCCTCTTATGTGGCTTGTAATTTAATTCGCAATCTTTGGTTCTCTTCTTGTGCATCTCGCAACATCTTCTTCAACGCGACATTCTCTACTTGAATACTCTGATTGATTTCCTGTAGCTCGTTGATTCATGCCTGCTTTGGTTTCTTTTCCATCTTGCATTCAACACCTGTAATACCTATCAATCCTACTCTAATACCACTTGATATAGTACCTAGGTTACACTAATACCAAACTTGAACTGGTTCTAGGCCACTTAATGAAGATCAGATTTATAATTGCAGATCTATTGGACGCGATTTCATCAAACATGAAAAGATGGACTTGTGAAGACTTGAATCCAAACTGAATATAACTTGGTGAAAGTGTTGTTAGTCCTATAATCCATTGCTTAATGCATTTAATAAACATAATTGCAGAAATAAAACATGCATAAGAAAACATGAGACAAAATATCAACACATGAGGCAACAGATCAATGCGTTGTTAACAGAGTTCACCAAGCCATCCTGGATAAGTCTTTGGATCCACTTGGAATATGAATCGCTTGATTATCCTTCCTTTTAAAGGGTTGAAATCTTCTCACAAAATGTGGTACATGCTCCAAGGCTATCACATAAGTGACATTTCTTCAGACACCAGAAGGACTACATTCTCCCCAATGGAGGGGGATCAACTCTCCCAATGGAGGGGGATCAACTCTCCCAATGAAGGGGATTACAAACCACAAGCATGATTGTTTTTCCTCTCTTAAAATAGTTCTCCAAAATCTCTTCCAATAAGGAGTTTAAATAGTTTCCTTAATTTCCATAATCCAAGGAGACAAGATCCACAAATTTAGGATCTCATAACCACTCAAGGATGAAAATGAGAAAGCATATCAACCAACTCATGCGACCCTTAACTTCCCCCTTGAGACTAGGAAACCACTTGTAATAAAGTGAGTAAGAGTCCAAACCAACTCATGAGACCCTTAACTTCCTCCTTAAAACTAGGAAACCAATATCCACTTAAAATTAGGAAACTAATTTCTGATTTGTATTCTCAAAACCAATTTCCCTTTTTACAATTAAATGAACAGTACGTGAGATTCTCCAAGCATTAATCATTTTTCCAATGTGCATTACTAATACATGAGTTTATCATACTCATTTTAAGTATTAATCATTTTTACAATTTAATTAGTTCATTCATGAGCATTAATTATTCTTTTCCAGCTATTACCAATTAGTATTTTAATGATCTTATCCATGGTGTGAAAAGTAATTATTCCTTGTGTGGAGATCCTCCTGGATCAACTTGCAGGGTCATTTGATCCAACTTCCATGTGTCATTTATTTTCAATGGGGTCATCTCATCCTCTTCATACCTCTATACAAAATTCATAAACTCCTCGTTCCTTTGTTAGCATGGTTATGTAATTCGAGTGCTTCCTCAATATGCTCTTTGGCTTTAGCAGCCTCCCCATGTCTTTGACATCAATGAAAACAATTTTCCAACAATTCTCCCATGGGTAAAATTGTGAAGTGAGGTGGTATTTTTGTTGTACCTATGACCAATAATGTTGTATATTATAGTGCATCCATCAAAATATTCTATGAATCTCTTTATCTTCTTATATGGAATTAAAGTGTTCAGTTGGATTCTCAATTGGTAGTTTTCATTTGAACAATGTTTTCCATGTGTGTGGTTCTATTCTTCTATGAATTTTTTCTGGAAAGACTCCTGGAGAACTCTTTTGGGTATATTACTTTTATTCATGTTCCAAGAAGAGTTAGTGAATTTATTGATTCATTAGCTAATTATGTGATAGATAAGGATTTGTCACATTAATAGATTTAAAGCATGCATGTACATAATAAAAAAATCTACAATAATATCATTTACACATTGCTAGAAACACACACACACACACACACACACACACACACATATATATATCACATAGAGTGTCACATCGTGTCCAAAAAAGTTTAAAGATAGTACAAAAATGGGCTATGCATCCTATAATGATACAAAACTGGATCACTAACCTTAAGTGGTACAATACATATTTCCTAAATACATGTGAGTACCTACTCCTCAAACTTCAAATATAAAGGAGGAGGAAATCCATGACCATGGAAGGAGATACTTTGCATCACCAGTTTATGGCAGAGTTATTGCCATAGTGGTGGCAGTCCCACCATTGCTTGCTGTAGATCCTCTAGTACATTTGCCACATCAAGTCATATCGTGTGTTTATTTTTGGATGGTGTGTGAGTATCTATTTATGTTATCTATTTTTCACATTTGAACTATTTCATACATTTTGAGTTGAAAAACATTAATTAAAGAATCTCAGATCCAAAGGAAATTAACCTTCATGGTAAATATTTCAAGATTTTATTAGATCTATTGTGGCGAATTTTCCAGTGGAATATCCATGACAGTTTACAAATCATATTGGTACCAGAGAAGGTTTTTTTGGGGTATTTGTGGAAAGTTGTAGGGATCAAGGAATCAGTTTAAGAAGAAAGTCACAAAACCCTAGCCATGGTTGACGAGCATGTTCATAACCATCCTTAATATCCAATAGAGGAGATTTTTGTGAGGCTGGAATAGAATGTCACTGACATATATCGAAATATGTCCCTCCTTGTGGAATCTCTACCAAGCAAGTTTGAACCCATTGGATATGTTGGAGGCTCTAATTCAAAGATCGAACCAGACAGGAATTTGGGAGATAATGAAGACCCAGAAAAGGAATCACTGAAAGAACCCAAGAAAGAGAAACCGAGTTCTAGTGCCATAAACCCTCCATCGTATTTATTCAATATGGAAGAAAAAGTGGACATAAATCCATACCAAGGTGAGATCTAGGCATTAAAATTGAATCATGGGTTGCAACAACTAAAAGTTTATTTCATTGGTCACCATATATATGAAGAAAAAAAGATATTGTCTGTCAAGCTAAAGTTAGAGGGCCATGATTTAACCAATGGATCCATTATCATTACTTCATGTAAATATAGAGGCAGAGTGTATAAGAGTACACCACTAAGTTTAGAAAGATGACCATCATTTTGGCTATCTCTCCCAACACCCCAAATGTACTCCTCAAATAGATAGGGGGTATACATAGTCATCTATGAAATCAACTTATGTTTTTGAAGCCAAGGAAAGTGGATGAGGCATGTGTATAGGCACAATATTTGGAAAACATAGGGCACAAGAAAAAGAAACCTAACAGTTTCAAGCAGAAAACATCACTAAGAAGCTTCCAAGGAGGGGAAGAACAAGTGGAAAGGGGGGAAGCATAAGAATATTCCATCCAATGCATATCATGGTAATGATCCCAACAACAATTGAAACCATTATAATATCGATGGCCACACTGAGGAAAAGTGTTGTAAACTACATCCATATTTTAACCCGAAGAATCACAAGAAGGAAGAAAAGAAAAAGAATCTTCTAGCCACTTATTTGAGCAATCGAGTCGAAAGAATCTCTAATGTGGATGAGAATATTGTCTACACATCAGTGTAGAAGGAGGTGAATCTAAGTATCCTTCATCACCAAGAAGTGAAGGAGATGACCAAACTCTTCAACATCAAGATCCAGGTCAAGAATACCAAGGTAGATGTTATGTTGGACTCCAATTCATAGGCTAATATCATATCAATGGATCTAGTCAGGAAACTTGGATTGGAGGTTCTTGATCATCCTAGCCCCTATCCATTGGGTTGGGTAAACAAGGATGAGTATATAAAGGTAGAAAGACAGTGTCAGATTATATTTGGTGTAAGTGTTTATTTTATTGATGAAGTGGAATTAGACGTAGTACCCCTTGACATATGTTGTGTAGTGTTTGGAACCCCCTACATGTATATGAGGGATGCAATGTTCATGAGGAGATCCAACCAGTATTGACAAATCAAGGATTGGAAGTCCTACATCATAAACATGTATAAAGGAAAGTCAAAGATATCATTGGTAAGTGCCAACCAAGCCAAGAAATTGATTAGTTCCAGTAAGAAATATGTTTTTCTTTTCTTAAGAGAAAATCAGAATGAGGATGAGTCAATAAGAGTAAAGGAATCCCTAGAGGGGTTTACTAAAGAGAAGAAACATCAATTGGAGGATTTTCTATAGGAATCAAAGGAGTGTTCCAGGAGCCTAAAGGGATACCACCAAAGAGGGATATGGAGAAAGAGATACAATTATTTCCATATTCTCCATTGTTGAATATTGGGCTATATATATAGTTTGTTCTAGAAGCAAATGAAGTGAAGAAACATTTACAGCAGTTGTTGGAGCAAGGTGTGATTCAACCAAGAACCTCACTTTGTGGGTCACCTATCATAATTGTACTAAAGAAGGATGGGACTTGGTGAATGTGTATCAGCTACAAAGCATTAAACAAGATTACACCAAAAAATCAATACCCTCTGCCCACGATTGATGATTTGTTAGATCAGTTGCAACATGAAAAATCTTTCACCAATTTGGATCTCAAATCAGGATACCACCAGGTACACATCCAGGAATAAGACACCTAGAATACTACCTTTAAGACAAGGTAAGGTTTTTATGAATCATTGGTCATGCCATTTGATTTATGTAATGCACTCGCTACATTTATGAGACTGATGAATCATGTATTATTCCCACATCTAGATTCATTTGTTATAGTCTATTTGGATGATATACTGATTTATAGTGCTACATGGGAGGAGCACATCTCACATATCATGTAGGTGTTAGAGACTCTGAAGAAGCACAAACTACTAGATAACCTTAAGAAATGTGAGTTTTCTTGGTAGTCTTTGGTGTATTTGGGGTATGTGATTGGTGGAGGGGAGCTCAAGATAGATCCCACAAATATGGAGGCCATCATGAAATCACCATTTCCTACAAATTTCACTGAAGTTAGAAGTATTGTTGGGGAAACAAGTTACTTGTGGAAGTTCATAGCTTCATTTTCAATAGTAGTTGCACCACTCCATGCCATAACAATGAGTGGTAAGAGTTTCCATTGGAGGAAGAATTAGCAAAAGAATTTCGATTAGCTAAAAACAAAGATCAGTCAAGTACCAATTCTCACATTACCAAACTTGCAAAATCCTTTCAAAGTAGAGACAGATGCAAGTGGGTATGCCATGGGAACCGAGTAACCTCATGAAGGTGGGTAACACTTTTGTGAGAATGGAGGCGGAAAAATTGTTAGAATCATTTTTTCGGCCGAATTTTTGAATTTTTCAGCCAAAACATTGCATGTCAAATCGAATGGGGCACCAATGACATCCTCGACTTTCATGTAACAAAAAGGGTAGCTGCCTTTTTTTTATCCGGAAACAAAACGTTCGGCCGAAAATGTGTTTCGATTAAAAACATACATTATATATGACCATCCTTTTGTTACATTTTTACTTTACAGACATTGTACGTGATCATTGGAATATTAGTGAGCGTTGGCATTGGTGGAAATGTTGGCGTTAGCATAGGGCGTTGGCGGAAATGTTGGTGTAGGGCGTTGGCAGCAAATCTAGGTAATTTTTAAAGTTTTACAAATATTTTTTATGTTTTCTTGTTTAAATTTATGAAAATTTATAGTAATTGTCTCTATTCCATTCGGATCTAGACTCTATTGCACAGAGTCAATATGGACTTTTTCCGAATGGTACAGAGTCCATATGGACTTTTTTTGAATGGCACAGAGTCCATATGGACTCAGTACCATTTGCATAGAGACTCTTTCCATTAGGAAATAGTCCATATGGACTATGTACAAATGGATAGAGTCTCTGTGCCATTCGGACAAAGTCCATATCCGAATGGCAGAGATTCAAATACTATAACGTTCCATAAATTTAAACAAGAAAATTGTCGATCTGCCAATTTATAACTCTGTATCTTATCTTCAATATGTCCATAGACTCCTCCATGAACTTATACAAGTGTGATAATGGGATGAATATAAGATTATATGATATTCAGGTAACAAATCTTTATTTTGTATAATGCAAATCTTTAGTCGATCCACCAGAGAGTCCAATATGTCCAGAGACTCCTCCATGAAGTTGCATGTGATTGATAGTTTATTCACTATTTATAGATAGTTATTGGACAACATGTAGTTGGTTTTTTTGGGAAATCATAATGTTTTTCCTCATTTTTTTCACATTTGGCGATGTTTCGTCCCTCTTTAGAAATGAACTCCTCGAGAGTTGATTTGAAATATTCTTGATTTGATGTGTCCTCCCTCTTTAGAAATAAACTCCCTCTTTAATTATAGTGATTTAAATTCCTAGAAACATTTTATGGCCCTCTTAAGTGATTGATGTGGATTGATTGGGTATTTTGTGGCCCTCTTAAGTGATTGGTGTGGAGAATTTCTACTTAGTATTGCAAGCATTTATATTGGAGCTTGATGTATTTTTAATTCCCTTTTTCATGTTTTTCATGTCTTAATTTTTCATAACCTTATTTGGATTTGAATGGAAGGTGTATTTTGTGATAACGTCACTTTTATCGGCATGGCCAAGTGATTAGGCTCACTAAATGGGCTTCGTAAGTTGCTGCATTGCATTATTTCAGTTGTATTATAATTGGAATCTTCGTTGGTTATTTACATACATCTCGTAATTGCCCTTTTGTCACTTTGGAATATCCATAAATGGCCAAGGTGAGTATGTTGTCTTGTTGCCATAACAAATGCATGTGACAGTTTCAAAAATAGGTCCTAATAAGTGTGCCCTCTTGGCAAGAAAATAGTCATAATGTTAGCTGAATTTAGAGACTTAGAGTGTGCCCTCCTTGTTGGTGAAAGGCTATAATTACCTCCAAAATTAACCAGTCTTGTTCCTATAAAAACTCCATCAAAGCAAGCAGATACAAGGGCATCACAACTCTAATTTGCAGAAACTTAAATTACGTGCCTTGTAAAGTCTAGTTTGAATTGATCTAATTGTTTTGAGTCCATATCACTTTTCTTTGTCCATTCGATATATTTTTGTAAACAGTATTTGGTAGTATATTGTATGAAGTATTTAAATCATTTCACTTACACATAAGTTAGTTATAATAAACAAAGTTAACATTTATTGAATTCATTAGAATGCACAATCAGACTTATTGATCATTGAGTGATAGAGTTTTGTTACGCTGGTCAACAATACTAACACAAAATTGGATCTATGGCACAATGGTAGCGCGTCTGACTCCAGATCATAAAATTGTGTGTTTGATTCACGTCGAACTCAAGTCCCTTTATCTGATAAGTATTATTACCATATTTTTGGTTTCTCTGTTTTTTATTTTATTTTGTAGAAACTATGTTATATAGCTATGTTTGATTTTGTTGAAACTATGTTATATAGTTATGTGGAACTTTGGGTAATTTTATGCATTTTATTGTGTCTTAAAATGAAAGGATTTTAGGGTGATTATGAAGGCACAGAGTCCATATGAAATCGCCCAAAAAAAAAAAAAAATGGGGTGCTGCAGCCTGGTTCCGAATGTTGCGCATAACAAGGGGGGGACATACCTAGCTAGAGGAATCGTCTAGGTGCACACAACACAAAAAAAACTACTAGAGGAATCGTCAGATGCAATTGTCGAATGTGACGTGCCCACACACACACATGCAAAGAATATAACATATACCCAACATTCTCCCAGTTGTTGTTTTCTTTGCATCCAGGGGTCCACGGGATTATATTAATACAATATAGGGCAGCAATGACCATTGTTACTCTACACTAAGAGAAATTTTATGTTCTCATACACTTTGTTAATGAATCTGCAACATTCTTCAAAGTTTCAACCTTTTCGAGCAACACCTTCTTTTCTTCAACCATGTCTCTCACAAAGTGATACAGAACATCAAGATGTTTTGTCTTCAAATGATAAGATGGGTTCTTTGCCAGGAAGATTGCACTTTGACTGTCACAATCTAATATCATTGCTTGTTGTACCAACCCAATACCTGAACACAATCTTTGTAACCATACTGCTTCTTTGCTTGCATGAGTGGTTGCCATGTATTCATCTTATGTAGTTGAGAGTGCCACTACAGCCTGTCTTTTTCTCATCCAACTGATTTCTCTTCAAAATAGGTTAAACACATACCCACTTGTAGATATTTTGTGATCCAAATCTCCAGCCCAGTCTACATCAACAAAACCATGTATGTCCACCACTATGTCCAATCCTGGTCTTCCTTGGTAGCACAATCCATAACTGGTAGTGACACGAAGATACCTGAAGACCCTCTTTACTGATTTCCAATTCTCCTTCCCTAGTTTTGATATATATCTACTCAAAACTCCCACTGCATGTGCAATGTCTAGTCTAGTACAGACCATTGCATACATCAAACTGCCAACTGCACTGGCATACGGAACATGGGACATGACTTTTTCTTTTTTCTG
>JASDQU010359135.1:0-11957 GCA_032191745.1 Picea mariana | reverse complement strand
TTGTTTACAGCATATAAATGATCATACAAATAACAAATGCGATAAAGGACTGCAAAGTTGATATTATGATATCTCTATTGAGTACAAATGTCGAATGCGGCTGAATAAAATGAATCACTCGACTAGATCAAAAGGCAAAAGGATCTTAGCCGGAATACAATAAGCAAACTAAATAATAATACCTGGTAGTAGATGAGCACAATAGGGTCAAAGGATGACCTGGAACTATGGCAACTCGTGCAGTAACTGCTGAAAGTCTGGAAAGTTCGCCCTGGTGGCTATACTTCTCGAAAAGGCTTGGAAATGGTCCCAAATGGTGCGCCCTGCTCTAATTCCTAGTCCTGGTGACTGAACGGCCCCTCTGTTGGTGTGTCTGGACCTTGGTGGATCCCTCTGGGGAATGCGCCCCTCCCTCTTTGGAAAATTGCGCCCTAGTGATTCCACCATCGGAATCGGCTGAGAAGTATCTCAAAATGATCACCCTGACCTATTGGGAAATGGGTCGAAAGGGTTTCCCTGAATCTGATCTAATGCTCTCTCAGGAACCCCAAATGTGTCCGCCAAAAATGTCGCACTTCCAAGTTTGGAAAATGCGCCCCAGATGATTCCTTCGTCTGAATCTGACGAGGAACTAGGCAAAAGATGCGCCTTGCCTTCCTCTCAACTGGGTCGGAGGGGAGTCTCTGAACTCTCCCTGGATGGGACAAGTCGATCCACTGAACCTCCTCAGAAGCTGCGCCCTCACCCTGGATAAGTGTGCCTTTGCTGCTGGACCCTATGTAACTGTTGTTGAAGAATGATGGAAGACCTATGTGATCTTCCCGGTGACTAGGTTGTGTCTCTCAACACTGAAATCAGCTGGTGTCTTCCTCTTGGAATCCACTGAACTATCTCTCCTGAGATGCACCTCTCTCCTCAATGACAAGTCATAATCTGCATAATGATGAATTAGGTCGCTGACCCTTCTCTTATAGCTTTCCTAAACCCTAATTCACTATTGAAACCCTAATTCACTATTGACTTCTAATTTTAGCTCGTTTGTTCTATTTTTAGCTCATAATGACTTAAAAGCGCTTTTAACCACTTTTAGTTCAATGTCACTTTCCGAACATAACACCTTTGACTGGAGTGACCTCTAGTAACCCTATTTACCCCTTTTCTGGCCCTGGCTATAGTCTAATGGGGCGGTTTAGACTATTAAGCCTCCTCTCTGGAGCTCCTATTTGGAAAGGGACATTACATTGTCCAACAATGGCAATGATGCAGGGGACCCCAGAGGGAGCATGGTCTAGGAGGAAGCCCAAAGTCGATCATCTTAAGGTCTTTGGTTCTATTGACTATGCATGGATTCTAGATGAGAAGAGAATGAAATTAGACCCTAAGAGCAAGAAACTGATGATCATAGAGTACAATGATAGTCACAAAGCTTATAGGTTGGTTAATGTTAACACCAACTAGTTGAGTTTCAACAGAGATGTCATAGTTGATGAAGAATTGGGGCCGTTCAAGACTTCTTAAGTGTTCATAATTATCGAAGAGCAACCCATAGTGGCTAAGGATTCAAGTGTCAAGCTTTAGGCAACTCCACTTGAAACGGGGGAGGATTCTGAGCATGAGGAGTCTTCTAGGTTGTTAATGTTTCCATATTTTGATGCAAACAACTCAAATCATCGTTCAGATGACATAGGTACATGCTAAGTCACAGGATTCGCTGAATTTGAACCTTGAGATTCGAAATTCGGCGAACCTCAAAAAAGCGTTTAAGTTCGTTCAAATTCACTCGGGTTCGCATCAACCTTAAGTCGCCATTTGCCAAATTTCAATTTTGCAGTCCTAAGTTGCCGCAATCACCATATTTCACTTGAATTGACCAACCGTAGGAAAGAAATGACCTTCAATCCCCTGGCCGACTTGATTATTTGAGCATTCGAATTTCTATTTCTCACAGAATAAATTAAAAGACATTGCTCGAGCAAAGTGGTTACAAGGGTCGAACATTCTAATTTTGAACTCAAAGAGATTTTTTGGTGTGGAGTCATCTGTAGGAGTAGGCATGAATAGAGAAATGACAGGAGTCCACTCTGATTTTGGACTCAAAAACATTTAGGGCATGGAACCTGTTGCCGTCCTTATACACACTTGCAAACGTGAGCAAAGTCCAACTCACTTAGTGTGTCCTTGGAGGCACAATGCCTAGGTTCAAAGCCCACACTGTCACTTTGGCTTGAACCTCTTCTGTCTAGGCTTACTCCTAGGGAAGCCAAGGGGGGTAGACCCTAGTTACTAGATGTGATTTACGTTATGTTCTAGGAGTTGATTTTAGTTAGTTACAAGGTTGGAGGGATAGACTAATCTATGATGCAAAGGAAACAACGCAAGATGCAACAATTTACTTATGACAAGAAAGCCTTTTCCTAGGACAACTAAGTATTTTAAGGTGTTTGAGAGTGTTTAGGTGACTTTTACTTGCCTAAAAAAGTGAAAAAGTGCCAAAACCAAAACTTTATCTAGCCCACAAGATGTGTTTTAAATCAATAGAATGAAGCATTTAAACACATATAGCATATACAATGAATTGCTGGAATGAACAAGCTACTCCTACATCATTTACTTAACCATGAAAGTTTGCAAGCTTGAAAGAAAAGAGTGCTTTAAAGGACAAGAACAACTTGCCAATTAAAAGATTTAAACTTTTGCCATTTACCCATGTGTGACTTGCTTTAAGATAGATGTTATGAAAATGAAACTTGCAAGATTAAAAGATTTAAAGCATTATGAGTGAATCTATACATTCATGGGCTTAAGCTAAGATCTAGTTATGTGAATGTGAGATCTACTTCTAGAATATTTTAGCCATGAACATAAGCAAATAAAAAATACACATAACTAACCTAGCCTCACGATTTTGGGGGTTGGCTTTGCCAACTACTCATCCAAGGTGTAGGCAATCAATGAAAAGATGACTTGAAATGAAAGCAAGAATTAAGAACCACTCTCAATGGCACAAGGTGGAGGCAAGCCTTCCTTTTTTGTGCCAAGGGGGTTTGGAAGCAAGAAAATGACTTTAGAAATGCTAGAAAGAGGTAGGGAAAGGGTGAGTTTTCGTTACCCAATCAATGGAGAAGTTCTTGAGGTGTTGTATGACCGAAAGTGGGCAGCATAACCCTTATACCTGGTAAGAACCTGCAAAAACCAACAAGCTATTGCTTGCTAAAAATGCTACACAACACACAACAAGTCAAGAATTTTTTTTGTTTTTATGCAGAAATTTTTCACATACAAGTATCCCAATAAAAGTAGATTTAATGTGACCTATCTATGATTGTTAGCAAACTGAAATATGGAAAGAGTGAGCAAATAAATCAGATTTGAAAAACAATGGAGTTTAGGTAGGTTTTAAGAGTAGACTCTTCCTTGAGGCTAGCCCAATAAAACCTTAGAGGTAAACTTGCAAAAGTTGTGAGAGAAGCTACAAAAATAGATAGAATGTGAGTAGATCTAGATGGTAAAAAAAAAAACTTTGCAATACCCAAATAAACACTTCACTAGATCTATGATAATACTACCACAAATCTATCCAAACAAAATACTTTGCTTGGAGTTTCTACTCTAGATCCATAAACTAGAAGCAAACATAAGAGAGAGAAATAGAACAAGATCACCTCAATAGTTGCAAGAAGTCACAAGAATACTCTTTGTTTCTTCAAATCCTCCAAAGCCTTTCTATTACTCAAGAGGAGAGTCTTGCAGCAACGTGTTGCTCCAACACTCTCAAGAGAAAAATGGGAAGGAAGCACAATGAACAAGAGAGAGAGAGATGAGGGGAAAATTCAGTAGCATAACAATAGTTCAAAAGAATGGGGAGAAATGAGTGAGGGAGGGGTTCTATTTATAGTTGGAAAGGCAAAACTATCTCTCTTGGATGAGTTACAAGTGTCACAAATCAAGGAAAAGTCACTTTTAGGGTTTTGGTAAGTTAGGGTTTTGGCATGGATGGATGAAGTGACAATGAGTTGGAGTGAATTGACAAGGCTTTGACAAGTCAAATGATGAGTTGTAGGGTCTAGGGAGGCACACCAAGGGATATAATAAGTCTCCCATTAATTTTTTTATTAATTTTTCACTTTTTAGAGACTTTTTAGAAGGGGGGAACACCACTCTAGGGAAAGTGACGCTTTTGCTTAATGGCTAGGTGAGGGGGTGATGTGAGGGTTGGAAAAGGCTAGGAAAGGTTATGTAAGGTTAGGAAAAATCGCTCACCTTTATCCATCTTTACTTTACTCCATTTGCTCAAAATTACAAAAATGACAATTTGCCTATGACATGACTTAGCAATTAAAATTGTTGTTTTGACCGACTGAGACTCCTGGTGGACAAACACCTAGCAAAAGTTGTTCGACTGAGATGAAACTTGGTCCAAGGGTGTAGGGGGTGTCTTTCCATTTCTTTTGAGCACAAATACCCCTAGCAAAAGCACAAGGACCTAGTTTTTACAATATTTGCTAAAAGACAATTAGTAATTAAATAATTAAACTTCCAGCCTTAGGAAAATTTAATTAAATTTAATTAATTAAAAAAAACCTATCTAGACTCGACGAAATTCCGTGAAACTTTCTAAGATGTCATACATGGTCATTTACATCATTCCTAAACACTAGTTACCTGAGGATAACCCCATTAGAACGCCTTTCACCACTTTGGAGGAATTATTGCTGGTGGGAGGGAAAATCTCAAGGGAAATTAATAAGGCTGAAAAGCCCAATTAATAACTTGAGGATAAAAAACCCTCGATGAAAGGAACTCTCCTAATGAAGAAATCCCAAGGTAACTGACCTAACTATGACCCATGCAGACCTATTACATTATTAAACCCACGCAGGGGTGCAGAAATTTCGTTTACAAAAAAGTGTGCTGGAGGCATAAATTGCCCAGTAGAACCAAACTGTCTTCGACAGATTAGCATCTGGTGATGCATTTCTTCATGGCACATGGAGTTGATCCCCTAGTTGAATAGGCGATCAACATCTGGCTCCACATGGGACGGAGAGCATACGATAATCCAGCATCTACAAAAAGGTGCTTACCAATATCGAACATAAGCATACATATACATAACAAAATAAATGCTATAAACAACATCTACATAATGAAATAACTAAAGTACAACATCTATAATTTTACAAAATGAAATTATGATACAAAATAAATCTAAGTACATAATGACATAATAAATTGAAATAATACAAAAATGAAATAAGGAGAAGGGTTAGAGATACGTTACAACCATCCATGCAATGGATGAAATGAATCAACAAATGTTTGAAATACCCTTGTTTAGGATGACTCACAGAAGACCCCTTCCCAAGTTTTATCAACTTGGAATTTTTTGTGAGGAAGAACCAACCAAGAACCATGCTCCTTCCTCTATCCAACCAAACACTGGGATATGACAAGCCGTGTAATATTTTAATATTTTTCTGCTCATGACTGTCATGGTGGAAAGCCAACCAATACTCATAATGATATGACATTGATAAACTGAAGTCGCCTTCCTTTTCCTCATAATTCTGCACTAATTCATCTTTTGGTTGAGATGTTGAAAATGCACATGTCAAAGGAACCATTACATTGTGTTCCTCAAGGTTGTCAAGGTTCTCCTTCAAAGAGATTGGTTCCTCGGGAGGAGGGTGGGGATTTGAATTATCTAGATATTCAACATTTTCAAACTCAAATTCCTTTACCTCCTCAAAACAAATGACTGACTCATCCATGGATTCATCCGGAATTTCCCCATAAACTTCCTCATCTTTTTCACTATGAAGCTCAAGTTTAAGGGGGGTCCATATATTCAATATAAGTCTCTGTAAAATTAGCTTACATGATATCAAACTGATTTTCCATGTCCGTAAATTGTTCATTCATGGCTTCCCATTGTTTTGCATGGGCCAACTGTATGGCCTCATACTGTTTTGCATGGACATACTGCATGTTCAGAATTATTTCTTTAAGCTCCTCAATGGGATCTGGTGGAGTATATATCTCTATATCTGAACTGATCATTTCAATAGCTAGAAGATTTTTCCTCTTCCATTTTTCCATAAAATCATCAACCAATTCGTTGTGAATTTCATCCCAATCATCCCCAAATCTATCCAAAAAGGCATGCAACAAATCCCGTATGGTCTTGAATGTATTATCCTCAGAATCATGAAACCAATTGTAAGCATACTCCTCACAAAAAGTCATGACAAACAATTGCATTAAGACACCCTCATAAATAGGTGGGTCACATCATTCATCAATACATTGCGTGAAGGCCCTGATGTGAGCACTAGCATCACCATAATTATGATAGTCAGGCAAGTTATCAATAACATCTTCAGATATATCATGAGGATAACCAACAAATCCTGAAAAATCAATAGGTTCATAATAGCCATTCATTTCTAACTAGATCATTTAAACAAAGGTCTAAAGAAAAGGGCTAGGACCCAAGATTACCAAGGACCCATCAAGAAGGGAAACATGCTAACTTCATCCAAAAACCTTTTCAAGTTCAAGGATGAAGCAAAACAAGTCGTGAGTTCCTTCTCGAAGAATACTTTGTCAAATTATTTTAAAGTGGAGTCGCCAGATGACCGAGTTTATCAAACAGACAAGGGCATCAAACAAAGCAAAAACAAGAAGGAAAACAAAAGTTAAATTATTAAGTTGGAACAAGAATTGGATATCAGTGAGTGCTTCTTCTCCAAGACTTTCAAGCAACCCACAAGGATTGCTCCTTGTAGTATACTTGACAAATTTGCTCAATGGAGTCGCCACTTGGAAAGGAAACACACAACTCAACCAATGCAAGTTCAAAGAATTTTAGGGACTAAAGTTTTTTATTGTTTAGTTCTAAAAAAAAATTAAAGTTAAGTCGTTTTGACCAAGGATAAATGACTTATCCCCGGCAACGGCGTCAAAGATGTTGCTGTCCTTATACACACTTGCAAATGTGAGCAAAGTCCAACTCACTTAGTGTGTCCTTGGAGGCACAATGCCTAGGTTCAAAGCCCACGTTGTCACTTTGGCTTGAACCTCTTCCGTTTAGGCTTACTCCTAGGGAAGCCAAGGGGGGTATACCCTAGTTACTAGATGTGATTTACGTTATGTTCTAGGAGTTGATTTTAGTTAGTTACAAGGTTGGAGGGATAGACTAACCTATGATGCAAAGGCAACAATGCAAGATGCAACAATTTACTTATGACAAGAAAACCTTTTCCTAGGACAACTAAGACTAGTGCCTAATATTGGGCAAAGGGGTCAACTAATGTTCAAAGGAGGTTGATTACACAAGATTTACGATTAGATTACAAAGATTACAAAAGTACAACTATTCCACAACAGTGTTAGATACAAATACTTACAACTAAGAATGAATGATAGATGTTACAACAAGATACAAAATTACAATAAGAATATCTAAGAACTACAAGATACAAAGATACAATGAAGCAAGTTAACCATGTGTTTTAATGTGCAAGAATTAAAGGATTTCAAAGCATGAATATCATCAACACATTAAGCCAAGCATGCCCCAATAGCACTTACTCTATTGGACTGCTTTTCAATGGCAACCACAACACTCAAGACCCAACAAAATGATGCTTCCAAATGGGATGCGCTATCTCTTGAGGGATCACACCATAAAGAACACTTAACAAATAAAATGGAATGCTTTAAAGAACAAGTGCTCCACAATACTTGAAAGATGACACTTAGATGATTACTCCACAAAGCAAAAGGAAATGTACTTGCATGTAAAATTAAAAGAGATTTGTGCTTGCAAGTATTGTTCCAACAACCATAAGATGTACCAATGAAAGTAAGGTGTTCAAATGCTTAGTAGATCAAGAGTTATTTAAAGATTGTTAAAGTTTGAATTATCCCTAACTAAGTGTCAAACCAAAATCCTCCTCCCCCAATTACCAAATTGCTGCTGGATGCTCAAGAAGTGAGGCAACGAGGCCTACCCTAGCTTCACAGGTCAACCCTAAAGATCCGAGTACTCCCAGAAAGGACGCCGCACGCCGTGAGACCGTCCCCGGCCTAGCACCTTCCGTTGCCTTCCTCAAACCTCATTTTAGATGGTGAAGATGGTGAATTAAGGTGCCCTATTATGTCTAATATGTTATTATACCTAAGGGCTAAGTATTTTAAGGTGTTTGAGAGTGTTTAGGTGACTTTTACTTGCCTAAAAATAGTGAAAAAGTGCCAAAACCGAAACTTTATCCAGCCCACAAGATGTGTTTTAAATCAATAGAATGAAGCATGTAAACACATATAGCATATACAATGAATTGCTGGAATGAACAAGCTACTCCTACACCATTTACTTAACCATGAAAATTTGCAAGCTTGAAAGAAAAGAGTGCTTTAAAGGACAAGAACAACTTGCCAATGAAAAGATTTAAACTTTTGCCATTTACCCATGTGTGACTTGCTTTAAGATAGATGTTATGAAAATGAAACTTGCAAGATTAAAATATTTAAAGCATTATGAGTGAATCTATGCCTCCATGGGCTTAAGCTAAGATCTAGTTATGTGAATGTGAGATCTACTTCTAGAATATTTTAGCCATGAACATAAGCAAATAAAAAATACAAATAACTAACCTAGCCTCACGATTTTGGGGGTTGGTTTTGCCAACTATTCATCCAAGGTGTAGGCAATCAATGAAAAGATGACTTGAAATGAAAGCAAGAATTAAGAACCACTCTCAATGGCACAAGGTGGAGGCAAGCCTTCCTTTTTTGTGCCAAGGGGGTTTGGAAGCAAGAAAATGACTTTAGAAATGTGAGAAAGAGGTAGGGAAAGGGTGAGTTTTCGTTACCCAATCAATGGAGAAGTTCTTGAGGTGTTGTATGACCGAAAGTGGGTAGCATGACCCTTATACCTAGTAAGAACCCGCAAAAACCAGCAAGCTATTGCTTGTTGGAAATGCTACACAACACACAACAAGTCAATAATTTTTTTTGTTTTTATGTAGAAATTTTCCACATACAAGTATTCCAATAAAAATAGATTTAATGTGACCTATCTATGATTGTTAGCAAACTGAAATATGGAAAGAATGAGCAAAGAAATCAGATCTGAAAAGCAATGGAGTTTAGGTACTCTTGCTTGCTGGAAATGCTACACAGCACACAACAAGTCAAGAATTTTTTTTTTTTTTTTTTATGCAGAAATTTTTCACATACAAGTATCCCAATAAAAATAGATTTAATGTGACCTATCTATGATTGTTAGCAAACTGAAATATGGAAAAAATGAACAAATAAATCAGATCTGAAAAGCAATGGAGTTTAGGTAGGTTTTAAGAGTAGACTCTTCCTTGAGGCTAGCCCAATAAAACCCTAGAGGTAAACCTGCAAAAGTTGTGAGAGAAACTACAAAAATAGATAGAATGTGAGTAGATCTAGATGGTAAAACAAAATACTTTGCAATACCCAAATAAACACTTCACTAGATCTATGATAATACTACCACAAATCTATCCAAACAAAATACTTTGTTTGGAGTTTCTATTTTAGATCCATAAACTAAAAGCAAGCATAAGAGAGAAATAGAACAGGATCACCTCAATAGTTGCAAGAAGTCACAAGAATACTCTTTGTTTCTTCAAATCCTCCAAAGCCTTTGTAATACTCAAGAAGAGAGTCTTGCAGCAACGTGTTGCTCCAACACTCTCAAGAGCAAAATAGAAAGGATGCACAATGAACAAGAGAGAGAGAGATGAGGGGAAAATTCAGTAGCATAACAATAGCTAAAAGAATGGTGAGAAATGAGTGAGGGAGGGGTTCTATTTATACTTGGGAAGGCAAAGCTACCCCTCTTGGATGAGTTACAAGTGTCACACATCAAGGAAAAGTCACTTTTAGGGTTTTGGCATGGATGGATGAATTGGCAATGAGTTGGAGTGAGTTGGCAAGGCTTTGACAAGTCAAATGATGAGTTGTAGGGTCTAGGGAGGCACACCAAGGGATGGAATAAGTCTCCCGTTAATTTTTTTATTAATTTTTCACTTTTTGGAGACTTTCTAGAAGGGGGGAACACCACTCTAGGGAAAGTGACGTTTTTGCTTAATGGCTAGGTGAGGGGGTGATCTGGGGGTTGGAAAAGGTTAGGAAAGGTTAGGAAAAATGTCTCTCACCTTTATCCATCTTTACTTTACCCCATTTGCTCAAAATTACAAAAATGACAATTTGCCTATGTCATGACTTAGCAATTAAAATTGTTGTTTTGACTGACTGAGACTCCTGATGGACAAACACCTAACAAAAGTTGTCCGACTAAGTTGAAACTTGGTCCAAAGGTGTAGGGGGTGTCTTTCCATTTCTTTTGAGCACAAATACCCCTAGCAAAAGCCTAAGGACCTAGTTTTTACAATATTTGCTCAAAAACAATTAATTAATTAAACTTCCAGCCTTAGGAAAATTTAATTAAATTTAATTAATTAAAAAAAACTATCTAGAATCGACGGAATTCCGCGAAACTTTCTAAGATGTCATACGTGGTCATTTACATCATTCCTAAACACTAGTTACTAGAGGATAACCCCATTAGAACGCCTTTCACCACTTTGGAGGAATTATTGCTAGTGGGAGGGAAAAACTCAAGGGAAATTAATAAGGCTGAAAAGCCCAATTAATAACCTGAGGATAAAAAACCCTCGATGAAAGGAACTCTCCTAATGAAGAAATCCCAAGGTAACTGACCTAACTATGACCCATCTATTACATTATTAACCCACGCAGGGGTGTTGAAATTCCGTTTACAAAAAAGTGTGTTGGAGGCATAAATTGCCCAGTAGAACCAAACTGTCTTCGACATATTAGCATCTGATGATGCAATTTTTCATGGGACATGGAGTTGACCCCCTAGTTGAATAGGCGGTCAACTGAACCTTCAGAATCCTGACCCTGATCTTGCAGTGGGGCTTGGTACTGGTAGGATGGCTATTGTGATGGAGCAACCATCAAGCAACTACGGAGAGGAAATGAGAAACTGAACTCGCTGCAATCGCCAAATTCATGAAGTTCCAAATTTGACGCCTCATTACCAATTTACCAGTCACTAAAGTACTAATTAGGAACACATTAGTATCTACATTAATCTATTTAATTAATTACATATATATTATATAAATGCAATATTTATTACATAAGTTATTGATAATATAATATAAACTTAATATTACCTTATAAAATTAATATAAAATTTAATATATATAAATTTTGTTATATAGTTAAAAAATACGTGAATTAGATCATTTATAAATTAATTTATGTAAGTTAAATAGTATATAATTTATAGTTGTTACTCTTTCTTATTAGTTTACTTTATATTTTATTTTGAAGTTATATATATATTCAAACCTCATCCGAACCTTATCAAAGAATTCGAATTCGAATCAAACTTAATCCTTGCAGAACCCGAACCATGTGACATAGGGTACGGGTAGCCCATGTCATGGTGACAACTCTGATTTGGATGAGGAGGATCCCAAGAAGAAGCCAAAGTGGTGGCACAACACCATTGGAGATGTTTGGGTGGGTGATGTTGACCGCCTATTCAGCTAGGGGTCAACTCATGTACCATGAAGTTTACATCTATGTCGAAGATGATGTTGGTTCTACTTGGTGTCTGATGTTCCAGCACTAAAATTTTGTAAACGAAAGTTCCGCACCCCTGCGTGGGTTAATAATGTAATGAGTCTGCATGAGTCATAGTTAGGTTAGGTGCCTGGGATGTTTCCATTAAGGGAGTTCCTTTCACCGAGGGTTTTTTATCCTCAGGTTGTCGACCAGACAAGCTCCTGGCCGACTTCCCTTGAGTTTTTCCCTCCACACATGCAATAATTTCCTCCAGAGTGGTGAAAGGCGTCTTAATGGTTTCGTCTTTAGGTAACCTA
>JASDQU010359131.1:1373-11851 GCA_032191745.1 Picea mariana | reverse complement strand
CAGAATGAGAGTGAAAGTACGGGAGTAACCTCTGAATGGATTAAAGGGGAGGAGGTTTCATACTTAGACCATGTGAGCATGCTAGTCGAGCTCTGTACCAAATAGACATATCCCAGTGGCTTTAAATGTGCATACAGGCCTTTAAGGCACAAGGGTTTCCACCTGTATCAGTTGCTAAGAGTATTAATGGAGAGGTAACCTGATGGCCTTCTTATTGCACCATTATATGTCAAATCCAACTACCTTTCATTAAACACCTAAGGCTATTAGCCCTTTTTGTTACCTAAGAAGTAGTTTGTAGTACGATCGTAACCATAACCTCCACAAGATTAACCCTCTGTGCACTTTAGTTTCAAGGTGCAAGTTTAATGGCCGAGGTTGAACCCATTATAACCTTTGTTCTGAATAGTGTTAACTTCTCCTTGTTGATTTTATAATGTTATATACATATATCAAATTGAACATCATAAGGCCTGACATATCTAACCTCGCAATGTATGATAGCAACTCTAAGTAGCTACCTCTCCATGTCATAAAGTGGCTTCGAAAATGAAACAGTAGATAATATTAGGTTGCCATGAAGTGAGATGTCCCTAGTTATGGACCTATTGTTTGTGTACAACACTTTACTGAAAAAGGAAGCAATGACTTTATGTTAAATAGGATAGAGGAGCGAAAGGCAATAAGACTGGCATACCTTAGGATTGACAAGTGAATGAAAAGCCTCAAGGACACAAAACCAACTCAACGTCCCCAATTAAAAAAAAAAAAAAAATTATGTAAATTTTGAGGTACATTACACTTTGACTCAACCTTCATGGTGTTATGATGTTCACTGTTTACATTTGCTAAATGGTATGTTTACAGTTTATTTGTTTCTCTGTTATACATTTGTTTCAATGTTGTGTTATGTAGGATTTCATGTTGAGTGTATGAAGTCTGAAAGAGGAGAAGAATGAGTTTCAATTGTTTCTCTTCCTGGGAATCCCTGCAAGGAGTGCAGTGAATGTCCGCAAGGTGTGTGTTGATGAGGGTCTGATTTTTTACCTCAGAAATCTCAGGAGAGATATCATTGTTCTCATATCAGTAGAAGTGCATTTGAAGCACACAGTTGTGCAAGGTGTGTGGAGGTTCGTTGATACCTTTGAACTTATCAACCAAGGGGAAGGTTGAATGACTATTGTTGCAAAGAGTGCACAGGGTCGAAGACTCAAATAATTAGAAGTTATTTGAAAGTTTTCCACAAGGAAGGTGAGCAGGGATCTATTTGGAGGCTTGAGTTTGCATGTAAAAGCTAAGGAGGGATAACACCTTTGAAAATTTCAAGGGGAGACAAAGATCGATCCTGTCACATAGAAATTAAGCTGAGGAGGGAGAACACTCAGCCACTGGGTAGAAGCATTGAGGAGAGAATCGAGCGCTTAGAATTCTCCATGGAAATATTGTGAAGTCGTGAGGACCGTAGGATCCAGTGAAGTTATAAGGAGGTTAGGAGTTGGAAGAAATCCCCACCCTAATGTAAAGAATCAACGTGAGCCGTTGGTCTCATTTCGACCCATGTCGTTGTATCATTCTGCGAATTTGGGGTTCGTGAGTCTGGAGGGCAGACCAAATATCTTTGGTTTCACAAAGTCTTGAGTTGCGAGGATTTGAGAAGGAGATATAGATCATTGAATCCAAGCCACAGGAGAAATGTTGGATCAGAACCTCCCTGTCGTATCGCATATCGGGGGTTCAGAGTTTGAAAGAGTTTCTTTACAACTACAGAAGTCGTGAAGTACTGAGCAATGAGAGTTCATGTGAACATGTGGCACATCCTTTAGCTAGGGACCACATGGTTGACAGGTGGCATAGTGATCAAATGCCCAGAGAAAGGTGGAAGCGGGTGGCAGGTGGTGGACACACATCAACCTTGGAAAGTGTCAACCCATCATTGACTTATCGCGAGGCACAGATTCTCTAAGGAGGAGAACGAGGGCTCAACACTCCAACTTGCGAAGCTGGGAGTTGTGAGGGGTGCTAAAGTTAGGCCCTAGATGGTGGTTATGTGTGGAAGGTGCTAACAAGGTCGAGCCATCCCTGTATCATCATATTAGGTATTAGAGTTTTGAAAAAGAGGAGTCTAGGGTCATCGACCCATGAACTTGCGAGTTGCAAAAGGTGCTTGTGCTAAGGCCCGGTTGTGGTCGCATGGAGATGTAGGGCTCGCACCTAGTGTTAAGTTGTTGAGGGTGGTTTTTCATGAAGGATATGTAGATAGGATTTGTGATGTTCCAATAGGGATCCGAGAGAGCCACTTCGGCTCAGGGAGAATTAAGAATGATCCTACACGGATCTTGGCCCAAGGGTTGGGGGTCTGCGTCAAGTGGTATCAGAGACACTTTCTGTCTATAGACTGAAGGTAGAGGGAGGTAGAGTAGATAAAGAAAATACTCTGATACACACCATCAAGTGGTATCAGAGCCCAGAATAAATTATTTTCTTTCTGTAGCAGACAGAAAAGAAAAAAAAAATTCTCAGCCATGTTACAGAGAAAAAGAGATAGGCCAATGCCTGATCCAGCAGTGGAAATAGAAATGCATGAGTTATGTGCCAGAATTGATGCTATGGAGACAACACAGAGGTGCACACTTGATTCTAGGGACATCAATGAGGCTGAAAGTGAAAATTAAGCTAGAAACAAAGGAGAAGAAGTTGCAATCGAAGATGTTGTAGATGAACACCTATTAAGGGTTGTTGCAAGGATAGATGCTAGAGAAAAAATGGACATTCTAGTGTATGAAGGCAACTTAGACGTTGAAGAGATTCTAGACTGGATTAGAGTTATAGAAAAATACTTCGACTATGAGGATGTCAAGGAAGACATGAAAGTCAAACATGTTGTCAGTAGACTTAAAGGGCATGCAACACTATGGTGGGATAAACTACAGGCTGGCAGACGTTGGAAGGGCAACCAGAAAATCAAAATTTGGGATAGAATGGTTGCAAATATTAAAGCTAAACTTATACCCAGGGATTATCAAATCACTTCATTTCTGAGGATGCAGAATTTTAGACATAAGTTGATGTCAATAAAAGAATACACTGAGTAATTTTATAGGATAAACATCAGAGCAGGTCATTGGGAAAGAGATGTTGAAAAAGTTTTCAGGTACATGAATGGTTTGCGATATGAAATTCAAGATGTGATGAGAATGATGACCATTTTGACTGTGGAAGATGCTTATCAGATGTCTCTGAAAGCCAAAGAGAAGCTGAGCCAGAAGCAAGGTCAAAGAGGCCAAGGCAAAAGTCAAACCAGAGGCAAAACAATTGCCCAAGACAGAACTCAGAAACCTAAATAAGAGGGGAAGAAACCTCAAACTCAACCTGAGAGAGGAGGAAGTTCACAAGGAAGGTAGTATGTTGATAGAAATACTTTTCATCAAGCTAGAGGAAGAGGAAGAGGCAGAGGAGGTGAAAATAAATGCTTTGTCTGTGGAAAAATTGGACATAAATCATATGATTGTCCAAATAGGAAGAAATATGGTGGTGAAACTCGCATTTCCAAATATCAAGGATGGAATGTTGAGGTAGAAGACGCTGAGGGCATAAGATCTTTGATGATGAGGAAATTTCTCTTGGAACCATAGAAGGAACTAGATAACTCGGCCCAAAGAAACAATCTGTTTAGGACTGCTTGCAAAACTAAAGACAGGGTATGCAAGGTCATAGTGGACAGTGGTAGCACAAACAATATTATATCTATAGAGATGGTATAAAAGTTGGAGTTGGACACTGTTGTACATCCAATCCCATATAGAGTTTTGTGGCTACAAAAAGGACATCAGGTAAATGTCACTAAACAGTGTTTAGCTGAATTTAAAATAGGAGGATATAAAGATGAAATATTATGTGATGTCATTCCCATGGATGTTTGTCATCTATTGTCAGGTAGACTATGGAAATATGATATAAATGTGGTTCATGATGGAAGAAAGAACACATACACCCTGGAGAAAAATGGTAGGACTCACATGTTGCTTCCGATTAAGGATAAAGAAGTGAAAACAGAGATGAGAAACACCGTACTTCTCATGAGTGGGAAGGAACTTCTTGATGAAGTTAAGAAGAAGGAAGAAACACAATTTATTGTGTTTAGGAAGCCCATAATTGTTTTGACAAGTACATGGATAGATGATCTACCAAAAGAAATTAAGGAGCTCCTGGAAGAATTTGTTGATATAGTAGTGGACGAACTACCTTGTTCATTGTCACCTATCAGGAGTATAAGCCAACATATCGATCTTATACATGGGGCCAATTTACCGAACAAAGAATCATATTGGTTGACTCCACGGGAAAGTAAAGAAGTTAAGAGACAGGTCCAGAACTTAATGGATGAAGGATTGATTCAGAAAGGCTTGAGTCCATGCACTGTTTCGACAGTGTTCAGCCCAGAGAAAGATGGAGGTTGGAGAATGTGTACAGACTCAAGGGAAATCAGTAATATTACCATCAAATAAAGACTTCCATTGCCAAGGATGGACGACTTGATGGATTGCTTTAGTGGAGGAAAGTTTTTTTCAAAAATTGATTTGAAAAGTGGGTATCATCAGATTCAAATGAGAGAAGGCGATGAATGAAAGACAACATTCAAGACAAATTAGGGGTTGTATGAATGGCTTTTCATGCCATTTGACTTAACAAATGTTTCTAGTACTTTCATGAGGTTGATGAACGAGGTCCTGAAGGATTTCATAGGGAATTTCGTCATTGTATATCTTGATGATATATTAATTTTTAGCAAGACACAATCAGAACAATTGAAGCATTTAGTTGCTGCCATGATCACAATAGAAATAAAGTTTTTTTGTTTGTAACAGTAAATGTTTTGTTAGTTTTTTCATTAAACATGATTTCATGTGTTAAGAAAATATGTTTGGCCCTGTTTAAGGTCCAAGTGTTGTAACCTTTTATCTAATACCATATGTAATGTTCCCCAGATTTACCAAATAAAAATAAAATTCCTTAGGGACATTAAAACTCTTTCTCTTCAAACAAATTATCTCGAAAGTCCTACTATTATTATATGTAGGTAGTTGTCAACACTATTAACTTTTTCAAGGTCTATGTTTCCATTTATTGACACAATTAACTGCCATTATATCATATTTTATCTCTAAGTTATTTCCTACTACAGAGTAATCATATGCATGAACTTCCTGGGTAACTTCTCTATTTCCCACTCTTTTAGTTTACTATCTTATCAAATATAAGCATAAAGGTTAGTAAAGCCCCACTAACATTAAGATCATTTCCATGTATATATACGTATATGTATACGTATTAATGTTAGATTACAGAGGAATAACCCCACTCGAATTAGAGAAAACTTTATGCATAGAAAATGTCCATATCATACAGGTCTAAACAAATTTGAGATTAAAGCGTAGATTGCACACTTAAGATAAGGTTCAATGCATCTATTGTAGAATTAAAAATAAAGGGTGACTTTATAATATCTACTTAAGTAATACACATTCCCTTTCTCGAAAGGCGCAAGTTATAAGTCACCCGCGAGCCCCCTCCTGAACTTTGTTCAAAGCAATGTATGACCAGCAGTAGATCTTCTCTGAATACACCCTTCCCTTACGTGACCACAGTTGTGACCACTCACCTAGCCAAAAGGCATTTCACAATTTTTCATATCGAGACTTTGTGTGTGAGTCTCCCCGACTCTTCCGACCTCATAAATCTTGACAGGGGCCAAGGGTTTGCTAGATCCATTCCTTAACTTCCATCGATTTTACCTCCAGCCAAACCCTGGGGTTTACCTCTAAGTTCGTAGAGATTTCATGTATTGGGAACTCCTTATTTCAACTATCTCAGATCAACGGTCCCGATTTCACTGCGATCCGACCACCCAGATCCCTCTCTCATGAATCATAATTTTGTGTATTGGGACTTTGGAACAAATCCCTCCTTTGCATTTCTGATTCCCAATTTCTTGATATTTCAAAGTGCCAAATCGACTCACACCCCTTCATATCTCACGACTATGATCTCTCCTGAGCTTTCGAATGTCAAAAGACTCTTGACCTTAACCTTCTTGCAACTTTTCCCTGAGGTGTAGGACATTCGGTGATAGAGTGTGATGTTAAATTCATTGGATAGAAACCTGCGGGGACAAAAAATTTAGCCATGTTAAGGGTTGGTGTGGCTTAGGTCAGGTTCAATCCCTGGGTGATTTTGATAACTTATATGCCCCTGATTCACAATTTATTATCCAAAGGTTAGTCCTAGATGTCATAGACAAACTAACAAACAAAACAAAATATTTCTTGCAACTCCACTAGATCTAATGGCCTATACCTTTCCTTGATCCAACGATTCAGATGAAAATCACGAACTCAGGTTTCACGAGTTCCCAAAAATCTTAACTCTAGTTTCCCCAATTGTGAACTCGTGATAAATCTATATCTATGGTCCACGATCATCCTTCAATCGAAAACTCAGATCAAATCATGAAATCGGGTTTCATGGTTTTCCAGAACTCATACCTTTGGTTGTCTGAGTTGCGAAATCCCGATAAGACTAGATCTATGACCCACGATCTTCCTTCGATCGACAGCTCAGATCAAATCATGAGCTTGAGTTTCATGAGTTTCCAAAACTCTTTTCTTTGGTTTTCTGAGTTGCGAACTCCCGAGAAGACTAGATCTACGGCCCAAGATCTTCCTCCGATCGACGACTCAGATCAAATCATGAACTTGGGTTTCACGAGTTTCCAAAAATATTGTATTTGGCTGTCTGATTTGTGAAATCCCTATAAGACTAGATCTACGGGTCATTTAAATATTGGACCGACTCTGCAATAGGTAACAGGTTTAAGTAGTTGAATCCTTGGACATTTGATCTTGAGTTTATCAAAATAAGAGAATTGTAACCTTTTACTATATTTAATGTAGTCGGATTAAAATGAAATAGTCGAGTAATAGCTTTATGTGTAATAGATGTTCAAGTAGTTTGGAAAATCTGTATAGGTAATAACACACACACACACACACACACACACACACACACACACATATTTCAATTATAATATTCACTCAAAATTTTGTTTGGAAATTGTACAATTTATACATCCTCAATATCAACTATAGATCAATTTGATAATTGTTCTCTATTGAAGAACATATATTATAACAAAGGAATAGGAAAACTTTCACACTTTCGTCTAATACACACAACAATTTTCTTATCTCTACTCAGGAAAACTTCCATACATTTATCAACAGTTAGCACATACAACCGTCTTTCATGGCTCTACTCAATGCATAAATACAACTATAAAGGCTAATTCAATAACTCATTCCCTTCTACCCAACAAGTGGATATATTCTATCTATTATTCATCAATAGAATATTTAACCAGAACTAAGTAAATTCATTCTACCAGTTATTAAACATCAAATAATTCAACCAGGGAAGAGTAGAATTACATATCAGAACAAATTGTTGGGACCACAAATGGAATATTCAAGTTCCACCCAACCATAGAAAAAAACAACCAGACTACTTATTCCGTTCAGCCCCTATCCTAACCATGAATCCATGAGGGAGAACCTTAAAACTGCTCTTTTGCTATAGTCCTTTTTCAGATCCCAATTCTCCTTGCCTCACACTCAGAAATAGTGATCATAACAACACCTGACAATCCTTCCCCAAATATCCAATTCTCCTTGCCTTGCACTCAGAAATAGTGCTCATAACAAAAATTATGTCTTTTCCCCTGCATACTCGGCAACATCCTACCTCCTCCCATATGTTGTATATGTAAAAGCATATTGTGCCTAGGTATTATCCCCTTGGGAATTTTCGCAGCTTTACAAATCCATGATTTTTAGGTGATTCCAATGGCCAAATTCCTGATTTTCCACTTGTAAAATTCATCCATGAGGTAGTTCAAGCATGTTCCCGTCTCATGCAGTCATGGTCAACTGATTTCAACCTGGTTGTTCCACTTGTCTCTCAACAATAAATATAAAAGGTATTTGTTTCTTACAAGTGTCATAGTCAAATATTTGGTTGGGAAAATCAAATATTTTCCCAATGGTCATAATAATAAATTACAATTAACTAAATTCCAAAATTTGGAATTTCCATAAATGACAATAATTTTCCAATTTTGAATTTACCAAAAATAGAAATAAATTCCTAAGTATTTTTAGACTTCAATAATAATTTAATTTTGGGGATATCACATTGCATACATGGAGTGTCAAGTGATATATCGACTTGTTATATCCACTTACATAGATGGAGACCTACTTCACCACCACACTTCTTTGGTTCATCATGATGGAATTCACCACATCAGCCTATTTCCAGAAGACAATGGGTCTTTCTCCATGAGGTACAAGTCAATTATTGTGGTAAGTGTCACTTTAATACTTGAGGCATCTAAATATGTTTCATTTAAAGTTAATTTTTCTTATAGAATGTCTTCTTGGAAATTATGCTCTTTTCCCTGTTTCACCTTGGTGGTTGACATTGTGCCCTTGTAAGTGGTCACCCTTGGGGAAAAGGTTTTCTATTGGGTGGTCTCATTGATGAGTCATCGTACCATTTTTTATCATACTTATCATTTTCCATACTTCATCCTTTTTTTCTCCTTATATTTTTGTATTTTTGAGTGTACTAACCCAAGAAGGGATTGTACCTCATTTCAATGGAACAAGGGGTTGAAGGCTCAGAGGGAAAGTAGCTAGAAAAATATAAAAGATAAAATTATAACCATTTAGTTTCTCACCCAAAGAGGTGTCAAGAACAATGAAATGTTTCTCTTAAAATAATTTAAGACCTTCAAAAAACAAATTTCACATATATAAATGTCCCACTTGTTGAGGGATATACACAAGTGGGTATACCCTTTTCTATGTAACTCTACCTTCAAGTCACATTGTGGTACTTCTTTCATGTCTTCTATTACCCAATTGTAGTACCCAATTGTTTTGGATTTAAATAAATTTATTCCAATAAATGGGTGTGGAAAATGGATTCATTGAAACAAAGGTGTAGCACACCCTCTACAAAGGAATCGATAAATGAGATAATACGAACCACTATATGTCATGAATGCCATGCCCAAAGGTATGAAACCCATCCATTCCATCTTCCTTACATGGCTTGGAGACAGTCCACCTAGGAAACATCCCTTGAATTGAGGAATGACTCACTCAATAGGTCACCTTGACAACCCTCCCATACCTAAACTTGGAAAGTTCCCTAAGGTCTTTGAGCAATTTTTTAATTTGATAAGGTATTTTTTGTGCACGTGTTTAGGGGGATCTTGTATTAAATAAGACTTTACTTTCCATGATACATTTGACTTGAGACCCTTGAAGGGCACACTCATTTTTCTTTGCAAGACCTAGCTTGGTGGACAATTTGGAGGAACAAGCCTAGCTTGGGCGTTAATCGTCTACCACAAGCCTAGTAATAATACATTAACCATGTGGGTATTCCAATTACTACTGAGATATAATTTATCAGATGAAAACATGCATGCAATAAACATTGAATTAGATAAGTTATCAATAGATTTAGTAGCTCTTACTTGTTACAACATCCATTCATGAGACGAAATAAGGAATAATTATTCTCCACATCAAATCATACATGGTTTTGATGAAAAACACAAAATTGTCTCACATCCTAAATATGAATTCTCAATTAAAGGCAACTCTGAAATAGTTCTTTACACAACCAAAAAATGAGGGCCTTTGCAACAACCATCGACCCTTTGCTAATAGGTTGATCCTCCTATTTATAACACACTATTACCTAAAATTAATAACTAAAGTGTAACTAAGTAAAGAAAAACTCACCACATGGCAGTTTCTTCTATAAGTCTTTCTAAGAGTCATCCAAGGATTTCACTTAAGTGGGTGACTCTTCTCGTACTCTGATCACTTGATGAAGAGGTCCTTCAATGTGTTGGCATTCATGAATCTATGATGTTCCATTGGGGCCAAGTGAGTCTCTCTTATCTCTAACACTTGTGCCTGATACTTGACTATTTTGGCACTTAACTATTGCAACATGGACAAATCTTTGATCAAGTTTCCCATGAACTATCACACCTGACCTAGTGCCACGTTTGTCACCTTTTTTATTTCCTCGGCCCATGATGAGTCTTTTTTGGTATTCAATTTGACTATGTCACACAAGTCAAAAAAGTCCTTGGTTGTGCCAAATTCGGGGAGGTCGATGTCTCTCATTACCCGGTTGATGGTGTTACTAAGCCATTTTTTCCCAATATTCGGTCGATTTCTTTATGCGATCAAGGTTGATTTCTTTTAACACCTGGATTTCATGCTATTTTGTATCATGGCATTTCTGAACCATACTGATATAGTCGACCCTTTCCACAGCTTGTTTTCCCTTCTCATGCCACCTCTCCATATCCTTGCATGTGGCCAGCCCCATGAGCG
>JASDQU010359129.1:0-11851 GCA_032191745.1 Picea mariana | reverse complement strand
TTTTTTTTTTTTTTTTAATGTTAAAATGGTTGAATAAAAAAAAATAGAAAGTAAAAGGTAATTGTTCAAAGTGTAAAAAAAGGAAAGATTATTATGGATTTTATTGATATTGATATTCTCTATAGTTAGGTTGTTAAAACTATAAATTATTAGTTTAGCCACTCATTTTAATTTTATATGATTTTGATATACACTTAAAAAATAAACAACTTAACATTTAATGATATAATATATATCAAAAGTAGGTTAATATTTAATAATATTATCTTAATATATAAGTAGGTTATGAGAATAATTAAACTTCAATCATGGGAGGATATTTTAAAGGATAATTAATAATGGAGGGGAATATATATTTTGATTGAGTTGTTCTGAAGCCATGCTAATAATTTTGTGTGAGAAGATGTAGTAATGTAGTGTTGAGGTGGTTTGATGAGATGGTTGGTAGGTAGGTCTTGCACTCTCCTCACCCATGTTTAAATCTTCGATGAGACTCTAGTCTGTTGTGATAAGGCTAGAAGGGTAGATGCCCCTTGGATAAAGGTCCACTCTGGTGTTATTGGTATATCTTGCTTATAGACTACTAGATATACTCTTGGGTTATAGTGGTAGCCAATTGATTTGATCCTGGGCCTACTCTGAACTCTAACGAGTTACCAATTCCCATGGTTAAAAAAGAGAGGAGATGTACCAAGGTGGTTATTGAGAAGGGGCTCCCTAAATCCATTCAACAAAATATAGATGGATGGTGCTATATTTAGGTAATTCATTATTAAGAAATTCCATATAAATGCAATACATGCCATGGGTACAATCATTTCAATAGAAAAAACAAGAAAGGATTAATTGTCAAAACTTCGCCTAAGAAGCCAATGGAAATAATTAATATAAGGAAGTGAAGATGGCAAGTGAAAGAGCCTCCATGGATGAAGGCATCTCTCCTAAATCTCACCTTGATAAGTTGTTTTCAGGTTTTGAAAAAACACAATTCTACGAGTGTAGAACCCCAAAAAGTACGAATGGGGGAAAATGATGGATAGAAGAGGAGAAAGGGTGTTAGGAAACAAGGGAGCTTGAAAGATATACTTGCGCTTCTTGTCGACCTTGATCATTCATATGTTTTTCTGGTCGATTGTCATGGGGAATGCTTATGTTGATTCCTTCTAATACTCTTTGATCATCTAGATCCTCCATGATCATTCCTCCTATCATGAGACCTAGACACCTCCACTTGCTTGGCACTAGGTCTTGTTTTATTCTTGAATATTTGTTGACTTGCTTCTGCAACATATTTAGTATTTGATGTATCTCTTCATGAGCCTTCATGATCCTTTCATTATCGACCCTATATATCTACACTTCTTTTTGTAGGCTTCTCATAGTTATGGGCTCTTACTTGTCTCTTCTTCCATTAGACTCACTTTCAACATTACCCATGCTGACATGCAGACCTCTAACTTCTTCTTCATGACTGTAAGACCCTTCAGAATCCTCCATATCTCTAGTTCTCATGTAGGAACTAAATTATTCTTTTATGTATCTCTAATTCTACAACAATGTGCATGCAACAATTGTTGTTAGAATTAAGCATATTGAAAAATATTTATTAATTAGATTATAGGTCATTCATCATTTTCAAATTATGAAGAATATTAATGTGTTATTCTAGAATTTGATTCCTTAAATGCATTCTTCTTCGAAACATCTTTATAATGGTTGCACTCATGCCCCAATCTGAGTTTTAAGCAAAAAGTTACAACACCCACATGCTGCAATTTCCACCCATTTACTCCTACAACAATATCTTTTATCACTTTATGAGAAAATATGATGACCAATTCAAAATTTTGAGCTAACATATGCCTTCTACTCCTCAATTCCTTTCCAACGACTATTCATGTGCTCAAATACGAGCTCCTAGCTGAAAGTTATGGTCCGAAGAAGTTTTGATTGTTTTACCCAATTTATCCATGTATGCTACAGGTGTCATATTTCACTCTCAACATATTTTCAGGTACCCATAACCCAATTTTGATTCCACCGCTAGCTTCTATGGGTCATACGCTTTCCATTGACTACTAATGTACCCAAAACAGACTTTTGAGCATGGATTATGCCTTCCGGAAGTAAATCCAGCGCCAAAATTTTATCCTTACTGTTTTGGTTGTAAATTTATCATACGAGCCCCGTTTTGTAAGCCATTTAGATCGTTGGATAAATCTCTCTGAGTTATTTTATTTGAGATGTAGATACTTAATTTACATTGATACACTATGTTCTCATGAGTTTTGACTACCTAAAAACGTCGTTTAGGGCCTCAAAATTGGCTCGCAAGTTCGTGACCTTTAAAAACCCAAAAAATTCTTAAAAATTCGACTGTTTTACTACTATAACAACCCTTTTAAATATAAACCGTTGGTCTCAAATCATGAGGAATCTAAGTTGTTTATCAGCGCTCCATCGGCCATCGATGACCGACATTCTCCTTTGAGCGCACATAATGTTTTCCCCAAACCGTCGACCCGACCATCGGCCATCGACCCAACTCCCCGATGATTGATTTGCGCACAATTATAAATCATTTGATTCGATTGTTGGCCATCGAAAATATTTGTTGGCGAATGAAAACTCCTCACTAATTCGGTCGATGCACAACCATCGACCCATCGACGATCGATGATCCCCAATGACCGTCAAAAACACTTCCCAAATCAACCTAACTAACCATGGTCCATCAACCACTTCTAGGCTAATGTGGCAACTACTGATGTGTCATGACACTTTGATGCTAACTTGGCATGACACGTCATCCTGAGGTGTCAACTTGGGTGATGTGGAATGACACATGGATGCTGACATGGAATGGTACATGGATGATGACATCGTCATCCTCTTTTCCTCCATCGATGATCGACAACCTCTCTTGGAAAAATGAAAACCATCATCACAATCTGTCGATCCTCGATTCATCGGTCATCGATGATCAACAATCTCCCTAAATGCATGAAAGCTTCGCTAGATTTGGTTGATCCCTGACCATCGGCCATCAGCGATTGAAGATCCTCTCTGGATGCATGGAACTTTAGTCAAATCCTGTTGATCCCCGATTCGTCTATCATCTAAAAGTTTCATTAGTAAACTTTGACACTTAGAAAAATTTGGCCAAAATCTGTCAATCCCCGACCATTAGCTGTCAACAATCAGAGATTTCTTTTGGCCGACTCAACTCTTCGCCAAAATCGTTGATTTGATCATCGACTATTGACGAGTTTAACTAGTGAACTTAAAATCCTCCACAAATCTTGTCAATCTGACCATCGGTCGTCGACGAAAGATTTCAATGAACTCCAACACTTATAAAATTTTGAGCACAATCCAGGTGAATTTGGACCATCAATTTCCTTCAACTTTCACCCACCAAAATTGAATCTTGGCCATTAATTTGTTCAACCTTTCAAAGTGGTCGAACCTCATGGATTTTTTAATTTATCATGATGAATCTCAGTCATATATCTTGAGATCAGAAGCGATCTTGGATTTCGATTCGTCAAACTTCTTGTAACTCTACATGAAGCCATTAAAACATGAATTTTGACCATTCCATGTCGAATTTTCAATCTTCAAATTAAATTATCTACTCCATTAACCCTCTTAAACCATCTAGAGTCATTCAAACTCGTATTTTTCCCACGGATTTGAGGATTCCTCCCTCGATTCTCCATTTTTCTCCAAATCTGTCACAAACAAAAAATTACAACAAAAAATTTACTCAAATTCCCATTCGTTCTTGGCCCATACGGGTCAAGTGTCAAACCATTAGCTTTGATACCACTTTGTAATGTACCTGTTAGATCCCAAAGTGAATCAGTCACTTTGGTTCCATTTTTGGTTGATAGCATGGCTATTAGTAGTTTTCTCCAAATTTGTTTTAAGTTTTCTAGTAGCAAGACTTAGGTTTTGATTTTTGTCTTAGAAATAAGACGACCCATAAAGGTCTTCTCTTTAAAATTTTCACAAAATGATTTCAACAGCTAACGCGTGTTTTAAAGATGATGGTTAGCTGGTGAAAGTGGTGATTTTCAACAGCTAAGGAGCATTTCTCACAGGTCATTAGCTGGTGAAAGCGGCGATTTTCAATAGCCAAGGAGCGCTTCTCATGGGCCATTAGCTGGTGAAAGCGGGGATCACGTGTGTTTTATCCACGTTTTAAAAAATCAAATGATGACACGCTCAGCCCATGTCATGCAATCAAGTATGATGCGCTGGTGAAAGTGGATAATGATGGAGACTCGGGTTTCACGTCTAAATTGGATTGCAAAACGGATCTCGTTCAGTAACGCATGCTTCATAATCATGGCGTCGGAAATGGTGAATTTTAATCCATCATCGCAAGTATAGGAGCAGTACTAATTGGCTGGTGACATCAAATCGTCTCATCGCTTCCCCAACATGCATCACCCACAAATGTATGCTAAGTTTTTAATGTTGAAAGACAGAGCCGAGTGTTTTCACCAGCGCAAGACCTCGGCCCGAACAACAGATTGCAGTGTTTGGGGTGCATAATCGTTTGGGGTTTTGAATCACAAATGGAAAGGAGACGTAGTGGCTCGTTATTGAGAAAATAATTGGACAGTCTATCTTTCCTACAGGCGCACCCAGAAGTGCAAAAACACTTCTTAAATGCAGGTTGTATGGAGTATGTTGAAAGGCTATAGAATGGTTGTCACCAATCAACAACAGAGGCGTTTGATAAAACATTTGATGGAAATAAATCCTGTGTTGGGTCCTTGGAGATCATCGTGGATGAAGATGCCATTGCTGCAGCGACCAACTTACCAAGATCGGGCCAGAGTTGGTTCAAAACGACTGCCACCAAAGACTTAAATTTCAGAGCATATTTGAAGGAAGAATTCAGACATAATGCATGGAAGAAGAGCATGCTAGTTTCCCATTTAGAAGATGAGTGGCAGGATTTGTTTAAGGGCATCCAACTCTACATAAATTCAGAAGGCAGGTATGACAAACTGATGTTGTATCATTTCAAGCTCTTAGACCATTTCACAGGTAAAACTCTCCTAAATCTACCTTTCTTCTTGCACAAGAGCTTAACTAAAGTCTGTAAAAAGATTAGAGTTGAACCTCTAAGCATGAAGAACACTCTTTGCCACTTTGGCCTTATTAAATTGATAATCCTGGAGGAGCTAAGACAGAAAGGGAGGAATTGGCAACATTTTCTTTTTTCGGAGGGCTTTGAAACTCAAACTCAGCCCATGAATGAATAGAAGAAAGCTGGAAAGAGGCAATTGACTCCTCAAAGCAGCTCGAGGAAGAGAAGAACCCTTCCAGGACCTCCAGAAGATAGAATCTCAGGTGTGAGATCTCACAGGTCAAAGAAAAAATTGGATTTTGAAACTAGTACAGAGCAGCCTACAGAGAGAAGAACAAACATATTAAACCTGCCATACACAGACTCAGAACCAGAGTAAGAAGATGAGAGCCCTGCCATCAAAAGTCCTGAACATTCCATTGAGTTTGCATAGAATTGTGATACCTTTACTAACACCGAGGAAGGGGAAACTTCAAAGAGCATTAAGTCGAAGAAAACACAGAAAATCAAGCAACTCAAAGAAGTGATCGCTCAACAGGAGGTCTTAGAGAAAGTAATAAAGGAAAGATACAAGAAGCTATCTGATAATTTTGCAGAAACAAATGCTGCATTTGAAAAGTTGGCTCGTGAAAGTGTCAAGGAAAAGAAGAGGAAACAGAAAATCACCAAAGACTATAACAGTCTATGGTGGCTAGCAAAGCGCCTTAAAAGGAAAATCAGAAAATTGAAGCAAAAGAAAAAATCACACCCAGATTTGCAAGTGCTAGCTCAGGTTGTTGTGAACATGCAAGGGGATAAAGCAGAGACACATTGATTTTTTGATGGAATCACAGTTTTGGAGGTGAAAGTTCATTTTGGGCTAAGGCGGAGCTTTCACCAGTGCACAGGACAATTTTACAACCATTTAGCTGGTGAAAGGCAACGCTTTCACCAGCTAACCAGCGAATCATAAGGCGAGTTAGCTGGTGAAAGCAAAAAAAAGCATTTTTGAAAGCTAAGGACGGAGCAGGTCATTTTTCACAGGTTTTAAAGAGGTTCTAGAGTATTAAAGGGTTAACAAATTGATCAAAAAAGACACTGCATCAGAGATTCATGGGAGTTTTTTAGAACCACATGCTAAACTGATCTACTAAAATATCGACTATAAACAATTGAAGAAATCCAGCTGCCAAGACAGGTGCCTCTGCCATGTTTCATGACACCACAGATTCCAGAAGCTGAAGAATACAGATGTCAAATTTTGAGATTGAAGACAATTCGAATACTAGTTTAGTCATTAAGTCTTTGTTATCAAGTTGCTTAGTTAGATTTGAATTGCTATTTTTAGATACAGATCCAAGTTTTTAGGATCTCAAAAACTGATTGTAAAAGGCTATAAATGCCTATCTTTTCTAGGAGACAAGGGTTCAAACTGTGAGACATTTTGTGCTACTGTATAGACTCTTATTTACAGAAATAAAGTTTAGTTTCCTTTCGTTTTCAATATCAGAAATATCCATCTTTCCCTTTCTGTACTTTGTTTCAGTTTATTTTAGCTTATGAAGACTGTTATCTCTTTATTGAGCTCATAGACTTGAAGTAAAGGATTTCTTTCTATCTTGCATTAAGCCCTACATTCAGTTTTATTTGGCAATCAAGAATAGTGTTCTTCATCCTCTCCTTTCAATTGACTTGATCTGATGATTGTTTGCTGAAAGCACTGTTTCTTTAGATGTATGCTGAGTTGTCTATTACACTAATTATTAAGGACCCCATTGTTCCAAGCATATATACACATTATTTCTAAGTTACCAAGCATCCTTAGCCTACAACCCTAAGGAGTTTCTTGGAGTGATAACAAATTGGTGCCATTGTCGGGGAGACGAAATTCAAGTTCTTCTTTCCTGGGATATGACACAGAGCTGATCTTTGATGATAGAAAAATATTAGACATTTTTAGTTGGTTGTAATGATCTATCTGGCGACTCCACAAGTTCATCCTGGCTCCTAAGAGGATCAGTACTAGGGCGAATCCTCAAGAATCACCTATCACACCAGTGTCCAATCCAAAACTAATTCTCAGGAGAGGAAAGACAATTCAAGGTAAAACTTCAAGATCAGATACATAAGTTAATCCTCTTTTCAACTCTGGAAAATCTACTACAGAAAAATTTGAGTTCTTTTCAGAGAGAATTGATGAAAAAATAGCTGTAAATACTGTAGAAGAACAAATTCCTTTTGATCAACAGGAAAATACTAATAATGATAAATTGATAGATTTAAATTTGATTGAAAAAAAATCCAAGACTTTAGAAAGAAGCCACAGTTCTTCCTCCCTTGAGTCTTTTCATTCTCAGCAACAAGAAGATCATTTGAACATTTATACTAGCCTCCTTGTTGTTGAACATATCCTCCAAGAGCTATCTGCTAAAGGTGAACGAAATTTAGCTGGATAGCTTGCAAATTTTTACAGATCCTCTTATCAGACCTCTTTCCCATTAGAAGATTCACCTCTTTCGCATTCCTCCAGTGTTGAAGACTTGAAAAAGAAACCATCACCTTTCTCACCCTTGATATTTATGGCTGCACCACCTCCTTTGACAAAGATGCAACAAATCCTAGCTGCTAGGTATGCACCACTCATATTGCCAAACCCAGTATCATCCATGCCAACGGGAGACTATCAGAAGTATATGCCCAAATTCACAGGCGAAGGCGATGTGTCTGCTGAAGAACATATTGAGGCTTTTTACAGTTATGCTGAAAACCTTAATATTGAAGAAGAATATGTTTGGACACGAGTCTTTGTCCAAAGCCTAGATGGCCATGCTAGAAAATGGTTCAAAGAACTCCCTGCTGGTTCCATAGCGGCAATCGAGCAATTGGATGAGACATTTTTGAAACATTGGGGTGACAGAAGAGATTTTGTCTACTATATCATAGAATTCGGAAACCTAAGGAAACAAAATAGTGATTCAATCTCTGATTTCACTAAAAGATTTAACCGGATGTATGGTAAAATACCAGCAAAGATAAAACCTTCAGATGCTTCTGCCAAGATCACATATTCTGATGCTTTTGACTCAGATTTTTGTTTATTGTTGAGAGAAAGGAGGTCACCAACATTGTCTCTCATGCAAGATGTTGCCCTTGAGGTGGAATCAAATATTCTAGCCTCCCAGAAGTGGAAAGGAGATTCTGATAGGAGAAGGCCAAGGAATGAGGCTTCATCTTCATCAAGTGTTGATCCAAAATTTGATAAAATGGCTAAGATGATAGAGTCTTTAACCTCTGAGATATCTAAGCTTAAGATTGAAAATAAGCAGCCTATGAAGGGAGGAGGCACTTATGATTCTGCAGGCAGGAACCCAAATCAAAATCCCAACAACTTCAGAAGAAATAATCAGCCAACTCAGATTTTGCAAAGAGAAAAGAATCCTACTGAAGATCAGAGAATAAAGGTCCCTCTTCAAAATTTTGTGATGGACGAAGACGATGGTGAATATCAAGAAGGTGGAGAAGATAACAATCATTGTGTTGGAGAAGAGACAAGGAAATCTTATCTAACACAACATGACTATGAGGAAGCATTGATGACTGAACAGACAGAAGACAATCTTATTGATGATGGCATTTTCATGATAGAAGATAAGAATAGATATAACCTCCGATCAAAATATTATACTGCTCAACAAGATGCACCAGCCTTTCCTGAAAAGAGTACAGCCCCTATTAAGCAAAAAGATCAGACATCAGAGAATCAACAAGCAAATCCTTCAAGGGTGAAAGCATCAGCTCCTCCCAAAAACATTGCTGCCCCTGTCAAGCATCAAACTCTAGAAAGTCAGGCTCCTATTGAAGAAAAAAGCAATCAGGAATCTCCTTCGAATTAGGTAAAGGTCCCTGATAAAGCTTCTAATAAAGTTCCATATTCATTCAATTTTGAGGCTGAAATACAAAAAATTAAAATTCCTATTCCTCTAGTCGAGTTAATGAAAAATGAAATGTTTAAAAAGGATATCCTCAAAACTCTAGATCCCCAATCTGTATCCCTTTCTGATGATATCCTCAACATATATGATGAAAATCCAACCATTACTTTGGGCTAAATGATAGAAGATAGAGATGAAAGCTTTCCTCCCTTTTACATCTCTCTAAATATTCATGAGAAAACACTGCATAACTGTCTGTTGGACTCCGGTGCTTCGCACAATCTAATGCCAAAGGCGGTCATGGATGAGCTTGGGCTGGAGATCACCAAGTATTATCATGATCTTTTCTCTTTTGACTCTCAAAAATTCAAATGTCTTGGGATGATCAAGGATTTGGCTGTAACCTTAACTCAAGCATCCATGAAGACTATGGTGATGGATATAGTAGTGGTTGACATACCTCCTAAATTTGGATGTCTACTATCAAGATCGTGGATGAAGAGGCTAGGTGGCACTCTTCAAATGGATCTCTCCTATGCTACTATCCTTGTTTTTGGAGGGGTGAAAAGAAGGCTATACAGGGAATCTCAGTTGGCATATGTAATCAGTGACGAGAAAAATCCATCCAATCATCCTATCTATTCTGTCGACATAGGTATGGGATCTTGTATTTTGCAAATTGATGATTCATTACCAGATGCATTGCTGCTCAAAAAGCCCACAGTTCATCCCACAGAAACAACAGAAGACGATCTTTGGACCATGTTCTTTGATGGTGCTTTCACTAAAGAATCAACAGGAACAAGAGTGGTATTGATTTCCCCTTCTAAGAAAACTTCTCATTTGTCCTTTAAACTTGATTTTAAAGTGACTAATAATATTGCTGAGTATGAGGCACTACTTCTGGGGCTAAATGCAGCCAAAGAGATGCAGATTAAAAAATTGCAGGTGTTTGGAGATGCAGATTTGATTATTCAGCAGGTGAATAAGTTCTTTCAAGCAAAGCATGTCAGGCTGAAAGCATACAGAGATGAAGTGTTGAAGGCAATTCACGACTTTGCAGATTTTAAAATTTCATATGTACCTAGAGAAATGAATGAATTGGATGATTCATTAGTTGTGTCGGCTTGTGCATTCATACCCCCTCTGCCTCATAAATTGACTTATGAAATTCAAGTTAAATATAGGCCCTCTCTCTCTAATAATGTAAAATTTTGGAAGGTTTTTGAAGACGATGTTGAACTCACTAGATTTCTTGCAGTGATAGATGAGTTTGCAGATCTGCAGATCGATCAGGAGAATGAACATGACAATGAAATTGAGAAGCCAAAATTCAGAAGCAAAATCACAGCACATGAAATAGTCCAGCTGTCTACCAACAAAATTCCTAAAGGTTTGGTCCCGTTGGAAATGCTGTTCGATAATAATGATGTGGCTGTCAAATTGGAAAGTGGGGAAAAAGATTCAGAAGTTTTGCAGTACAATGTAGCTAGCGAACAAGATCCTAAACATGTCAACTTAGCCTCACATTTGACTGAAAAACAAAGGGCTGATTATGGAGAATTGCTAAAGGAGTTTGCTGACATCTTCACTTGGGAATATGATGACTTGAAGACTTTTGACACAGAGGTAATTCAACATAAGATTCCCTTGAATAAAGACACCAAACCATTTAGGCAGAAGCTTAGATCCTTCAATCCTTTGTTGCTACCTACAATGGAAAGGGAAATTAAAAAACTATTGGACGCCCGCATCATCATTCCTCTCAGATATTCAGAATGGATTGCGAATCTCGTACCAGTCAGGAAGAATAATGGGGAGATCAGACTCTGCGTCGACTTCAGAAATTTGAATAAGTGCTCTAGGAAGGACAACTACCCTCTGCCCAAAATGGAGCATATTTTGTAGAAGGTGTCAGGATCAAAGGTGATGACTTTTATTGATGGGTTTTTCGGATACAACCAGATTGCTGTCCATCTGGACGATAAAGAAAAGACTACTTTTACTACTCCATGGGGTACGTTTATGTACGAGAATATGCCCTTTGGATTGATGAATGAAGGAGCAACATTCCAAAGGGAAATGGACATTGCTTTCATTGGAGAGAAAGATAACTTTGTCTTGATATATCTCGATGATATCACTGTTTTCTCAAGCAGCCATGAACTTCATTTGCAGCACTTAAAAAGGACATTTCTAAAATGTCGAAGGTATGGCATTTCTCTTAATCCAAAAAAATCAAATTTTGCACTTAAGGAAGGGAAATTACTTGGGCATATTGTTTCAGCTGATGGGGTGAAAATTGACCCAAAAAGGGTAGAAGCAATTAAAAATCTGTCTCTTCCTAGATCAAAGAAAGACATTCAGTCTTTCCTTGGGAATATAAACTTTATCAGAAGGTTTATAGTAAACTTTGCAGAACTCACAAAGCATATTACTGCTATGTTAAGAAAGGACTTCGAGGTAAAATGGACTGGAGCAGCCAGACACTCATTCAATGCCATCAAGGAAACCATCACAACAAACCCTGTTTTGATCAGCCCCGATTTCTCCAAGGTATTTTATATTTTTTCATTTGCTTCAAGTGATACAATCGCAACAGTACTCTTGCTGAAAAATGCCGATGATCAGGAGCAGCCAGTTTCCTTCTTCAGTAAGGTCTTGAGGGAAGCAGAGGTAAAATATGAATTGTTGGAGAAAAAAGCATATGCACTTATCAAGACATTGAAAGATTTCAGAGTTTACATCCTTCATGCAAAGGTAATATCTTTCGTTCCCTCCAGTTCAGTTAAAGATGTGCTTATACAACTCGACATAGATGGAAAAAGGAGTA
>JASDQU010359128.1:0-11118 GCA_032191745.1 Picea mariana | reverse complement strand
TCGAGACTTGGGAGAAAATAAGATCGATGATGCATATCATCCCAAGGTATCTCGGAGCCATTCATGGCTGCGAGGATGGCTGCATCCGAAGGAAAAGTCTCCTCTAGGAAATCATGCGAGCATGACGACGAGGTGGCCCATACAGGCCTAAGAATAGGATCCTCCTCGTCCGTCGGCAAGGTAACACGATCATGATCAACAAAAGAGTCTAGAACACCTTGATATGTAATTTTCGCTGCCGATAGTGGCATATCCATGCTAGCGTGCAATTATTCTTCACCTGATGAATTTGGAGAAGGTAGGGTCCATGGATCACTAAAATAGGAAGTGTGGAAAGGTATGGACCTCCCGGTTGACACAGGCCTATTGGACATGGAGTAAACATGGTGAATCGGTGCCGAGAAGTCAAAGGTACCCATGAGGGAAGAATACATTCCGACGTCGATATTCTCAGTTGTCGTCTGAGAATTGTTGATCACAGGGATCGACGGTCCAATAGATGCATTATGACTAGAGTACGCAAAGGATAACTGGTCGATCATCATGATCTCCCCTTGATGAGGAAAACAAGGTATACGAAAAACATACGATACGACATCGACCATAGCATAGGTCCAATTGCAACCTAGTGATAGATTATAATCAAGAGGCGCATCAAATACCTCTACTTCCACCTCTACCATCTTCCCAGCTAACTGGACCGGAAAGGCGGGGAGAATACCATGAGGGCAGAAGGAATGACTGTCAAATGCAGTCAACATGTTCGATGAATTGGAAAGGGTCAGAGAGCCAAGAGATTTCCAACAGACCAGGGACATCACATAGGTGGCAGCCTTCATCAACGACTGCTCGTTTGATAGTATACTTGGAATAATCCACGTGGATTTGGAAAGCCACATGGTAGGGTAAGTGAGGCTTCACATCTGTGACATCAAACTTGATGAGTTTTGAGAAACTAGTCTCTAGAGCTCCTAAGGTAGAGAGCAAGGCATTCCTCTGTGATGGACACATCTAGAGTACCTCCAAAGCCGACATCGCACAAGGTGTTTGGCCCAGATCCTCAATGATAGAGTAGTTCTGGGTGACTCTAGCATTAGGATTGTGGGTAGAGCACTTAAGTAATCCTTTCAGAATACGGGGCGGTGGCTCTGGTTTCTCAATCTGTAGGTTCATCTCCGAAGGGGGAGGAGGAGCTTCTAGGCCGGTATAACTAGCTTTTGAAGAGTTATAATCTCGAGAACAGGTGGCTATATCGATTTTTGCGTTGACCTTATTGATACAAACACGGTCACCATCTTGCGACGGTGGGTTTTGACTTCCACTGGGCGCATTTCCGTCGTTCGAAGAGCTCAAGGCTAAGTGCTAATTGTGTGGGAATGGATTCGTCAACATAGCAGGCGGTAGGTTTAAAAGTATTGCAACCTTCGCGAGTTTGGGGCATAAATGTGTAAGGTGGTCATCGGTACAAAGTTTACAAGGAAACTTCACCTTACGTTTCTCTTTCTTTCCCTCTCCAGCATTATCATTTTGATTCCTATTATTATATTTGTCCTTGGGTTTATTATTATTCTTCCCACCCTTATGATTATTTCGACCTTTCCTTTTATTCCCATCTAATTGCTGGTCACCAGTTGGGTTCTTCGACGACTGCACATAATGTACCTCCATCGATTGGGTGGGTTTGGAGGATACAGTTGAAGCTGGTCCTGCGATAGACTTCATTGCTGAGTCTGTGGAATTTACATTGGTGGAATCCACAATTCCATCGGCATGAGGTCCGATATTCTGTCTAGGATCGTGATTTGGCCACGGTGCATCTGGAAGAAGGTGATATAACATCCCAGAATGAGCATATATCAAATCGAGTTGCTGGGATCTAAAGATAACTTCTTCCTCGCTGAAGACCCCAGAAGTAGCAATGTCCTTTGAGATAGGAGCATGCAAATACTTTAGGAACCATTCTAGAAGAAAGGCCTGGGGTATAGGAGTCTTAATCAACCGTTTCCGCCTACCCCATTCCTGGATATGGTTCGAGATGTGAGTGGCGGTACCCTGGCGTAGAGTAGACAAAATTTTGAGGCCAAAATCGTAATGAATGGGTAGTTGAAAGTGGTTGAGAAAGGCTAGCACCAACTGATGAAATGACTCATATGTCCCCCTAGGTAGCTCAATGTACCATTTTGATGCAACTCCAATGAGAGTGCACTGAAACAATCGTAATATAATAAAATCATGGTTTAGAGAATTCGATGAACACCAAAGGTGAAAAGTAGTGACATGATCACCAGGGTCCTCGCCATTCTTACCTTCAAAATTTGGAATGTCTAAAGGAAGTTTGGTAGGGACAGGGGGCCATGTGGGATCATGACTCACCGGGTCATTCATTAATTTAGACAATTCTGGAAGATTAAGCATGGCTAGAAAGGGAAGATGGGGTTGCGACACTTGACCCCATCCTCCCGCGAAAGATTGTGCGTTAGGAACTGCATTCCATCCAGGGTTTTGGTGAGGACCAAAACCTTGTCCGGAATTGTAAGCCCCTCCTCTGGGATGATTCATATAAGATGGATTGGGCATCATCCTAGTAGGAATGTTCTGATAAGGGTTATGAAAATTGCCCCCAGCCAGATTAGATCTGAGCTGGGGGTTGTGAAAATTTCCCCCAACCGGATTGGATCTAGGTTGGGGGTTTCCCAAAGTGTAAGACTAACCTCCTCCAGATGGGAATCCAGAGGATTGAAGTAGATTCGTCATACCAAAATTATTGGTTGGAATCGACACCGAGGGGGTAGGGATGTAGGGCAGAACTTGTCCGCCAACTGGTTTGTTCCATCTAGCCGTAGAAGGATTATATCCAAGGTTATGAAAAGAGGCACTTCCTATATTAGGATTTGTTTGGGGAATATGAGAACCACCAAATAGAAAAGGAGTGTAAGGAGGTGTCTCGCCCCCAAGTCCAAAGCTAGCGTTAGGACTAGTAGCTAGGATGGCAGTCGAAAACTGCAACGTGAATTTAGGCATACCATAAGAAAATGGACTAGAAGCCATAGGGATGGACTGAACATTGTAACCCGGTGAGTGTCCTAAACCCCCAAAAGGGTTCGAGGCAAGAGATGAAGCATTAACTACAGGTCGAGCCATAGTACTGGTATAAGCCTCCAGCCCTGCAACTGTAGTGGCTGCAAGAGTTGAAGGGGTGCCATTAATTATAGTGGGTATGGGAGTCGAAGAACTCCCAGTGTTCTGAAGACTGAACTCAGTACTCATCCTTGTGGAACCACAAGTCTGAAAGGTGGATGTGTGTGTACCACACCTGATAACTCTATGCCTTTTAGAAGGAAAGAACTCGAAAACTAGTGGTAACTATAACAATCGACGGGACCGGCGAGGAAGCTGGTCCGACTCCACGATGAATTATGACTCTACAAAATAAAAATATATCCTAAGGCCAACTAGTAGTCAAAGAACATACCAAAAAGTCAAACGACCAATATGCATGTAAATAGGCTAAAGTGGCTGAGAGACCTCCCTCGCTAAAGAAGGTATGTCTCGTCCAAGAGGGACCTGAGACTCCTCGCTAAAGTTTGGAGGTAACAAAATCAGTTATAGGGGCTCTCGTGGGCTTTACAGCCAGTCAGTCAGATCCTCCCGAAGAGGTAATCCTTTATAAAGGTTGTGTGTTGTCCGACCCCTATCTGACCTAGGGTACAAGAAGAATAACCCCTGCAAGTAACCTATGAGATACCTAAGTCAAGAAACTAATAAACCACTGTATAACCGATGCACAAGCGAGAAGTCGTAAGTTCGGATCACCGTATGTGCAGGGTAGCAAAGCCCAAAAACTTGAAAGAACCGCCTCTCACAGTGGTATGGGTACTATCAAGATCCCCAAATACAAATAAATCCACAGAAATATCTCTGGCGCTAGGTGAGTATCTAGGGGTTATCCCTTCAACTAACTTCACGCAACCTCGTGATTAACTCTGGTGTGAGCGGAGCCTCCTGATATTACCAATTATAGAATGGACTTCTGAACTCCCTGTCTCAGACACATATGTTGATTTAATTGACTTGGAGAACTTTACTCACAAAATCCTATTCCAAGGCACTAAATCCTAGACTAGTTTGTGCACCCTAAAAAAATAAAATCGTGACTAATCAATTTTAGTTTAAAGAGTAAATTTTATTGGCTGCGATTACTCAAAAAGATATGGAAGCGAAAATCATGATGTTATGAATCTGCAAGAAAATGGATATGAATATAACACAAAGTCTATCTTTAACTTTTCAATGAATGATATGCTAATTAAAGCAGTGCAATTTTCAATTTCAACTCTACAATTCAGAAGTAAAATGAAATCTTTCGCTAAATGAACTAAGCTAATGATAAAGGATCAAAGACAAAAATGTTAACCAATGCAAAATGCCTATTTTTTGTATTTTCAATATATTAAAGAGAAAATGCATGGACTATAAAGCAACCTGATATATAAATTCTACTGTGTATAAATGAAATAACTCAAGCAGAATACCAAGCAACCAAGGAAACAACCCAGGGTTCAAGGACAACAAGGATGAAAAAAAAAGAGAAAGACTACGCTAAAAAATTCAACTCCCAACAAGTTTCCTGTCAACCTAGAGAAACTCAACAAGTACTACAGAGGCCTAGGCTTGGGCGGAACTCTTTGTATACTAAAGTAAATTTAGTGTATATACATCTCTTTTTTCCTTTTCTTTTATCTTTAGCTTGCTTATCATGTTTTCCCTTTGTTGGCAGATGTCAACAGAGTCTTCGGTCTACCTAGGATTCACAAACAGGGCTAGTTGTCATACACGGAACTTGGCTTCCATCACTTGGGTGGTTTACTCACCTGAGGGTCTGCTGGTATCATCAGGTGGCGCATGCCTAGGGCCATCCATGAATAACATGGCCGAATATAGCGTCATCATAGAACTTTTGTGCGATGCTATCTTGCATGGTATTTTCTCTTTAGAAGTTCCCCTGGATTCCCAGTTAGTAGTATGTCAGTTGAACAACCGTTACCGCGTGCGTGATCCTACTTTACTCCATCGATTCCTATGGGTACATATTTTAGAACGAAAATTTGATTTTATTACATATTATCACATTCCTAGGAGTTCTAATCATGTATCCGATGCCTACACTAAATATGTTTTAGATTGGCATTTGTCACATTAATAAAGCGAAGAAAACCAATAACTCAATGTACACAGTGTAAGATATAAGTAAAGCCGAATATCCCTTTTACATATTTCAAAAATATGGCGTTTATATTACAAAAATTGGTGCTAAAACCCTCAAAATACATATACAGCCGATATACATATCCCAAGACATATAGGCCTATGGCGCCGGATGTGCATCATGATAGCAAACCACGACGTTTGCGAGACGTCGGAAGAGTCATACCCATGCTCTAGGTACACCAACCACCTGTCTCTGCATGGATTCAAGTAGATTCTCTACCTGAACCATAGGAATCCTCTATGTCAAACGAGGCAGGTTACCCTACACGTTCTATAGGATCCTCTCCACTTCTCCTCCCACTGCCTCATCTCCCCGATTCCTTCATATATGTCGAAGGAATCCCTCTGGCTGTCGTGGACCCACGTCTACGATTACAAAACTTCATGAGTTTATAAATACAATTATTGCTAATGATGCCAAAACTTACCATAACACTAAATACATATTATATATAGTTAAGCATAGTTAGTAAACTGTTGATTTAATGTAGTTCCAAGAACCAAAACATTGAAATGACAAAACTCCAAACCCAAATTCCAAAAGCCAATAGATTCCAAAAACCTTAACCAACACTACTTGAACCCAAATCCTTTAAACATAAGTTCCATACAATAATCCACAAACTAAGAGATATTCTTACAAATTTTTTGCAAGGAGAGAAACCTTTCTCCAGCCAGTGATACTCAATTCTAGCTCAAATTTCATTATTACACCTCCTTGGTGATATAACTCAACCTAACATTCATAGGACATAGCTCAATTTTCATTATTACATCTCCCTGGTGATATACCTCAACCTAACATTCAAAGGAAATAGCTCAAATTTCATTATTACACCTCCTTGGTGATATACCTCAACCTAACATTTAAAGGACATAGCTCAAATTTCATTATTACACCTTGTTGGTGATATACCTCAACCTAAAATTCAAAGGACGGATCTGTTAGCACCAGAAGTCACCTCTGGATTGCAACAGAGGTAAGTCCAGTACCCATCAGTTTGTATGTCACAATGAATAAATTTAAGGGTGTTCTAATGGACACAGTCTCAATATTATATCGTTCTAACTCAGAAAACTGGGTTGGCACGCATAGGCAAGTGAGGTCTTGATCTAAATTCAGTCAGTAAATTGCAGTATGGTGGTGAGTAGAGGGAAGAATTTGAGGAGAATGAAATGGTCTGTTGTGGACATCTGATCTTCTAGCAACCTAAGGAGGAAAATCTTCAAATACAAGATCCTCTTGAATTCATAATTTCAAGAAACTGAAACTTCTATGACAATACTGCAATCAAACATACATTACAATACATTCACAATGACCTGACTGGATCATCAATGCTCGAGCTCTCAACATCAGAGGAAAAAGAGAACACAAGAAACTGGTTAAAACTGGTTGTAACGTCACTGTGATCAAACCTCCATCACAAAAACACAACTACCCTCGATTGGATCCTCCATGCTCGAGTGTTTTAATGCAACAATTACACAAAGATGAAAGGAAACTGACTTTCATTAAACAAGAAGTCTCAAATACATATCATAACCAGAGAACTAGAGGCTTTTCTAAAACTTTATAAATCGAGAGCTTATCTCAACCATCGACATTTACAAAATATAAAACATGAGTATATATACTCAAAATTTCTAACGTCTCCTAGGGACGCAATTGGACCCTTGCATTCAAAGATTTTTGTTTCTTCTCCTTCTGTCAGATTGCACATGCTTTCCTTTGTCAGATGCAAATCTAAGACAGTATGGGTTTTGCAGGAAAATTTCATGATAGGGTGACCTTGGGATGACAGCTCGCCTCCACGACCGGTGCTTCCATGCTTCCTATTTATGGTTGAAATGAGGTTTCAACCACCTTCTTCGGCTTCATTAAATTCCCTTATTGAGATTGGGACGAGGCCAAAAGTCCATAAATTCTCTTAGGCGACGCTCCTGACTTGCTGAGTTAAACTTGGCACCTTGAAACCATGTTTTCTTCCTCTTCTGTTAATACAAACACTCTCGACCCCTTTGGCATGGATCTTTTCAACTGCCCCATGTGACTGTAGGCCGTGACCTCACGCTTGTCCCACATGATGTTTCAGAGTTTCTCATTTCAGGAGTTTTCAGCCCATCTTGGCTTCAATATCGTGATGCCTGAAATCGTGAAACGGTCGCTGAGATCAATGGTCAGACTCGCTTCAAACTGGATGACCACAATCGTTTCCTTGATAATACAAAATGCCGACTATGCGACGAGCGCTAGCCCCTTTTTCCAAACCTGCTTCCTTTGTGACTGGGCGCTAGGACCGTGGGCCCAATTTCTAGGAGCTTTCACGATTTCGCATTTTGAGAGAAAGAGATGCTGCTCCTGGGAAACCTCCGATTCACAAAATCACAAAATCGTGATTTTGCATTTCGGGGCTTCGGGCTATGGGTGCACTTGGCAACGATAACCCCGAACTCTCGATTCCCGAAATTGCCGAAGTCAAATCAACGACCCTCTGCTTCTCACAAATGGACGACCTAGATCTTCCCCTTCACAAATCAAGATTTCATGATCCTTGATGCATAATCTCTCAACATTTGAAATCCTGATTCCCGCGCTCGCTTGATTCCATATAAGACCTCTCTCAGTGTTGTGACTTGCAATAATGAAGACTTGGACGACACAGCTAGGACTTGGGAAAAAACAAAGACTCGGTAATAGAGGAAAAAAGAGAAGTAATCGACCATAGGGGGAAGAGAAAAGCTCGAGGCCGATATCTCTCAGGCAAACTTCGACAAGGAAAACTAGTCGACCAAAGGATGAAAGCAAACAACAATGTAAAATATATGCTGAGAGGAGAAATCTATGATTGGGTCTGCACAAAAGGGGGGAAAAGACGGGGAAAATCACAGACCTAGGCCAAAATCACCATCCACCAGAACATGACAAGCTTAATTGCTAACAAGATCAAATTTAAGTTTAGGCATAAAAAGAATTAGAGTGTGGGTCCTTTTATATCCTCAAACATCGTTTTCAATTCATTTCATTTGATGTTAGGACATGTGGAACCTTAATGTGGCTATATGTGCCTCCATTTGATTGATAAGAGATATTAAGGTGTTGGTTGATAATACATACCACCTCTTTTCCTAGGCATCCCAATTTTTAATGAAGTTTCTTCATTTGCTAGCGCATCTTTTTTGCGGTTGTGCCCTTGAAGGACCTCATAATTTTTTTTTTTGTGAAAATTGTTCACTTCCTTCTAAGAATGAGAAATAATGGAGGTTATCTTCTTTCTATCAAAAGTGGGATATTTTGACTGATTTAATTTAATAATTGTGCTAGAGTAACCAATAACAGTCAAAGTCTTGATTCTAGTTTCAAATAATATTCATAGGCCTTGAAGTAGTACACAAGCTTCAACTCCATTATTCATAGATTCACCTAAACCCCATACAAAATCTATTTCCAATTTCCCCCGGGATCTAAAATAATTCTCCCCTTAACCCCAACCTAACATCCCTTCGTGTTTTCATAATATAATAAACTCTATATATACTAATATAAGAATTAGAAACTAATGTTAAAAGTGTAAAGCCATCTCGATAATTTGATTTTTTTTTCCTATTTCAAAATTCCCTAATTAATTTATTATTTATATAATCATTAAAGAAGAAGCATGCATATTTCTAGGTGTTTACTGCATTTGTGTGTTGAGTTAGAAGAATGAATGGAATCCATGATATATTTTTTACTGTTTCTTAGTTTATTGTCATTATCAGTATTGTGTTCAAATTCATTTCCTGGTTTATTGTCAATATCAATATTGTGTCCAAATTGCTTCAAATTGGATAAGGCGAAGTCCTTGTCCTTACATAAAGAAATATGTTGTATATATTCATCAATGGATTCAATGTCATTAGCATTGCTTCTTTATGTTGCAAGCATTCTTAATTATTATGAAAATGGCATAAAACAAGTTCCACTATATAATTGCATAAGCAAATTAAACCAAGTTGAACCACATTTATACTTATTATACTGCCTTATGTAGTAGATTGGTTTTTTGACTGTTATATTGATCTTTGTTGACTTAAAATTTATGTGTGAAACCTAATGTCTAACATTAGGAATATTTTTTTTGTTAATATATAAAATAACATATTTCTTAACATTTAATAGGTTGATAACTTTGAAGCTTAATTGGAACCTTCACATGATAATTTTTGTTTGGTTGATATTTTCAAGATGGTAAAATTAATGTTCTGTATTGCTTCCTGAAATCGATTTGACTTAGAGATGAGGGCTTAGCTCGAAAAAAATCTCATACATCTGGCCCAAATCCATAGTATTTTGCACATAAATCATCACGGTCTCTTGCCCTCTCCTCGTTGGGGCGCCATACCCCTCATCATTTTGTCAACAAAGGGAACCATCTTACGTCTTAGAACTTCACAACCATCGAATCATTCCCCAGGGATGTAGAGGCCATAGAGTACCATACAGACGTAGGCTTGTCCCTAAGTAGGCACAGATCTAACCGAGGAACCGTAGGTCGAAGATGACACACAACGTACATGTACATCACACTTCTTGACAACGTGTGAGGAATGAGTCTGGTAGTTGGTGCAAATCCAGGTGCAAAGTTTAACTCTGATACGATATTTGGCTTTCTCAAAGTCTACCTCTGATACAATGTCTACCAGAGGTAGTATAAGCAACTTTGTTGCCCTTGTCAATTAATATGATTTATAGCATAAGAATATATATTTGTGTGTGTGTAATTCAATTCATTACATAATTGTAAATCAATTTTACAATTTGATTTTAATTAGAAAATGATTTCATATTTTATATTCTTAACATGGAGTTGACATGTGGTATTTTAAAATAATATTGATAACAAAAATATTTCAATGGCTGCCATAAATAAAATATTTCAATATCCATTTAAGTAAAATAATTGTATATCAACTCTCTCTATATAGAAAGGGAAATAGATAGAGTAATTGAAAGTTAAAAAAATACGATTTTGTTAATAGGTTCTTTAATATTATGGACTTGACATGGCATTTACATAAATAATTTCAATGTGGGCCATAAATAAGATCTAACTTGCTCACTCAATAAAGAGAAATTATAAGCCCTATGTTATCCCATGTATAACACCTATCTAGATTCATGCACTCATATTAAGATATGTATATTCTCATTTATCACAAGCACTCCCGAATTTTCTTTGGTACCCCAGTTAATGATCCAATTTCAAATAAGTCGAAGATGAAGGATTTCATAACCAAAAGTAATATACTTAAAGGGTTAATCTTTTTTTTTTGTCTTATTTCCCCTTTTTCAATATTAGAATATACCGTAGGGAAACTGGTACTTAAAATTCTCCCCTCCTTTAATTGTTGATGTCCTTAATAGCCTTGACCTTCTTTACATCAAAATTCAGTATGATGTCATTTTTTGTTTTAAAATTAAATACTTTTTTAAAATAAAACGTTCAAACCTCCTTTCTTTTCTCAAAATGTAGAAACATTTTTTCAATTTGATAGAAAAACCAACATTAATAAATTACTATATTGTTTAATGAAATTAAAAAATAACATAATGTTTTTGTTTTTAAATCTAAAAAACAACTTTGTATTACTAGATATAAACAAGAAAAATACAGAAAACTCGGGGAGGGCTTTCCAAAACATAAAATAGAACCCTCAATCGAGAAAATATATCCTAAAGAATTTCCAGTTCAAATTTTAAGTCCAGAATTCAAGACAGAGCTTCAACCATTCGTCAAATTAGATAAATCTATATTCATGTAATGCAATAACTTATCATTTTATTTTCTTCATATCTGAACATATATA
>JASDQU010359125.1:0-11832 GCA_032191745.1 Picea mariana | reverse complement strand
AAAAATATATAGTTTTAAAACATAGTTTAAAAATAAAAATAAAATTAAATATATATTAAAAATAAAAACTATATTTAAAAATAAAAATAAAAACCATGCATATAGAACTTTGTCGCATAATAAAACTTTGGGCACAAAATAAAAACAGCGCGGAAACCACAAAACCATCTGACCCTTTGGCGCACTGGTTAATGCGCTCCACAAACATCTAGTTGATAGGGCTTTGGCCTTTGAAAACACCAACAATAACCTGCAACAAAATAAAACTCTGTACAAACCATCAGACCTTCGGTGCATTGATTTTGGTTCCCATTGCTCGGTTTTGGCCTTGTATAAACCCTTCCACCCTGCATTAATCAATCTTTGGCTATGCTCTATTAATCCAACCTCATGCGCATTAGTTGGCCGCATGGGTGTGGCTCTTGGTTTACACCTGGTCCCACATTCAATCTACACCATGTAGGCTTCGACCTCAACCTTTGAATCTCGAAACTCCAACCTGCAAACAAAAACTCAATTATGTGCGCAAACCATCCAAAATTTGGCGAATGAATAAATCCTTTGGCGATTATAGTTTTGGCATTTTAGCCTTGTATAGATCCTCTGAATTCCATTGCTCGAGCTTCGACCTTTTTTTTTATTCCAATCTGCAACCTGCAATAAAATACAACCCTACGCGTCAACCAAATCTCTGCCCTCTGAACTAATAGAAAACACTTGTTTATGCGGTGCTAGGTCGACAATTTAGATCCACAAATCATTGCTATTATTCAGGTCTTTAAAATCGAATCAAAAGAATAATATTCCGGTGGTTATTTAATAATTTGACGTGTCGTGTGTTTGTTTAGACATTTTATTCGGTGTGCGGAGGACATCTTACACCTGTCACAATAAATACAATTCAAATAATTTTATTCTTTGGTGCATTGGTAAGTCGTTGGGATGGCACAAAGGAGATCATTGGTTCAATTCTCGTCGGTGCTCCTATTTTGGCACTTGTTTCTTAACACATTTTACTCCACTCCAACGCCAAACCAAATCGAGAATCCCTATTTTGTAGCAGAATGTTCCTTCCTAGCCTACGCCAGCCTGAATTTACTGATAAACATTTGAACAACGAACAGTATGTTGACAATTTAACTGTCAACATACACCATTTTCGTCTCTATGGATAAAATCGTGGCATTAAGGAAATACGTGGGAGGTGAATGCGTAGACTGTGGAGAAGAGAATGTATCCAAGCAGGAAAGAGGTTAATTGTACAATGAAAAATTGAGTTGGGTTTCAATAGAAGACCATAAAAGAGTTTTAAAAAAAATGCAGATTGGATTGCCAGGTTGTAGGTTCAATGAGCATCATTAGGGTCTCAGCCTTTTTCCCTGCATAAGAAATAAAATTTGTGCTCTGCTCAAAAAGAATTTTGACCATCAAATTGCTCAGATAATGGGCATGATTTTCACGAGATCGGATCCATGAAATGATAGCAGAAAAGAACCATGTTTTTGTAGCCAAAAACAACCATGAATTTACAGTGAGAAAGGCCACAAATTTGTTGAAGAAGGCTTGCGTGGACTGTTGTGATTTTCAAGCAATTGAAATCAACTTGAATTATAATTATCTGGTGTGCAGTTTACAACATGACACGTTGGCACAATGATCAGAGGTCACGGGTTCCCACTCTATTTAATAAATCCAATCAAATCAGTCCAAGTGTCTATCTGAGTTTGGCCTCAATTGGAAATAGAGGGCTTCAGCCTCTCCATTAACGTAGTTGGAAAACTCTCAATGAGCTCTATGTCATGAAGGCATTTCCACCAGCATTTGAGGATATCAATTTGTTTTGGTTATTTTTTGATTTTATATCCAATAGACTTCACAAAATTCTTAAGAACATCATATCATTGATAAATGCTTCTAATATTTTGATTTGGCTTTTGAATCATTGAAATTGAACATCAAACCGAGAAGTTATCAAAGAAACACTGATAGGTAGTCTAAGGTGCACCACTTCCCGACAGGTAAAAAGTGCATTTCATTTTATTTATTTTCCTTGGATTTGTTCTATTTAGTAGTATTTGTGAATTTTTGCATATGTATCGGATGAAGAAAGATTGATCACCTCTATTCTTCGATAAACTCATGTTTTATTGTAGGTCAGTGCTAAGTTTTTTTTACAGGTTCCGGGATGATGAAGAAGACCAATTTATGCACTAATGGTTTTCAAAGACCACATACTCTTGAGAAAAGCATGTCCCAATGAAATCCTGAAGAAGTCAATATCATTATATTTCATATGATATCCATCATACCATTTCTATCAAAAGAAGTCTCTCAGAGCCATTATGTGATGATTCATTTTCTTTCCTTTGAGCCTAACATGTTGAAGTCAATCCTAAAATTGTCATCTTCCTATCACTACTTGATCATGGCTTCAACCCCTTTGCATGTTTCATACTTTCCTGCCTCACTTTCACTGACCCCTAACCCATGAATAAATTCACTTAGCTCACTTACCAAGCTGAGTTACCACCTTGTCATTTTCCTTTTGCCAAATAAATCCTGCTTGATCTTTCATCTATGGTCCTCTAAATCATTACTCTGTACTCACGTTAGATGATGGGGGATTCCACATGGCCCTCCTTCTGACAAGTCTTGGCCCATCGACGTCAGCACGTCATCTGAGATTGAGACTAGAGACCTTTTCAGTTCCTTGAGGCTTGCATGCCTTAATGGCAAGTTATTTCACCAATAAATAGTGGGAATACATCGATGTCCCCTGTTTGTCGGATCTTCTAGGTGACTCGACATGCGACACATTTATTCATACCTAGTAAGATGTAGTTGGGCATCTTGACTCTCATTGACATTAATGGTGAGTAGTCTTGTGTCGATTAACAACATTCATTAATGGTTGGTAATCCTACAATTTCTTTCTATGTTAGACATCAAAAAAATTTATTCACATAGATAAGAATTATGCCACGATGCGGATATGAATGAAGACTATATGGTTCCATGACACTCAAAGTAGCTTGCAATAGTGTTCCAGTAAATAAAATATTCAACTCCAGAGTTCAACACCAACAGCTTAGTTCCAACAATAAGATGGTACAGATGTACCAAATTTAGATCTCATTCTATGTTCATACACCCAAGTAGATCAGATTATTTTCACTCCAAAGATCCATGATCCAATAGTAGCAGCCAAAAGATTCCAGCCATACAAAGATCTCTCAGATGCATAGCGAATGATCTTCTCAGGTAGGTGAAGGTATGTTGTTTTCCAATCTTTAATCAATAATTCCTTAAATGCTAAAAGACATGTATTTGGAAAATTTCCCATTCACAACTGCCCTTCTCTATTTGCTAAATTTTTCCAAGGATGGAAAACATCTACAGTTTGGGGGAGGGGATGTTCATCATATGCCATTCATTTATCCTATATTACATCTTTTATAACCTCATATGTTGTGACCAACATGTTTTTCCCAACTGATTATTGTTGCTTTTATAAAGCACCTTCATTGATTTCCTAAAATGCATCATTGATTTGCATATGAAACACATATTCCAAAGAAAATCTACCATGAGAAGGATGGATTCCATGCATTTGACATACTTCAACACACATTATTGAATAAGACTAAAAGGATTGAATGGTTAATCCACACATTAATGAATCATCATTTTGAATGCATTCATATGATTGAAATTTCAAGTCTATTCTTTGTTGAAGCAAGAAAAAATGTTGTTACATAAGGAAATACTTTTGGTTGTCACACAAGAACCAACCATAAGCAAGAAAAAAAAAGTGTTGTTACATAAGGAAATACTTTTGGTTGTCACACAAGAACCAACCATAAGCAAGAAAAAAAAGTGTTGTTACATAAGGAAATACTTATGGTTGTCACACAAGAACCAACCACAAAAAGCAATTGCCACTTAGATATCTTTCAACAAAAGAAGGTTTCATCACACAATTTAGGAAATTCAATGCAAGGTTGCATGAGGACATGCAACACCTTCAGCTGGGGGGTATGTTGGGTCGCCAAAGTACCATTTTTTTACTAACCTTTCACTTCACTTTCAATTCACTTTCACTTCACTTTTAACCATATTTCGCTTTCCCATACCCTTACATTAAACCATTTTCATGATTACATGGGTTTTAGACATATTATTTTCCAATGCATCTATTTTAGTGTTTTTGAGTGAATTTATGATATTGGAAAAATGACATGTTTACACTTATATATGAAAGTGGGATGAGTTTCATGATGTTTACAGGTGTATTTCAAGACTCCAACCAAGTCAAATTTGACCATCAAGCCTCAAATTCGAATTTCCTCTTCAACCCTTTGAAGATTTGATGAAGATTTGGAGATCTACTCAAGTATCTTGGATGGAGATTAATCATGAAAGAAATATTTGTGAGAGGATTTGTAGAGATATCACTTGATAGGTGTGAGCACATTATTGTAACCAAATGAGACATTTGTGGATCTATGAGAGATTTGTGGATCTAAGTTATCTTAAATTTTTGTATAAATAGGAGTGCCTCCTCCATTTCAAAGGGGAGGACTCCTGGAGCATTGTGTCCAACTTATGATGGAATAAGAATCAAGATTTATTTTCACAATAGTTTCCATTCTCTAGTTTAGATTTAGAATTCTTTAGTTTATGTGTTACTTTGTTCTTGGGAGAATTGAGCTCATTCCAAATAGATCATAGTAGCATTTTCTTCTTGTTCTAATGATTTGAATAGGTTTATATGCTTTATTGTTTTTATTATAATTATTTGATTATCTTGATTGTTGATAGGTTATTTAAAACATTACGAGAAGACCTCCTGTAAGGGAGCTATTGTTTTCATGCCTACAACAACTAAGCCTTTTTAAGTATATTTATTTTCAATGGATGAGTGTTTACTTGATGATCTTGATTGTTGATAGGTTTTGTGAAACATCATGATAGGACCTCCTATAAGGGAGCTAGTGTTTTCTTTCCTACAACAACTAAGTCTTATTAAGTGGAATGAAAGAGTTAGGATTTGATTGAATTTTCTTAGATTAGAGTTAGATGCCTACTCCTGCATATATTTTGTTGGCATCAACACAAGCTCACGAACATCCCTGGTTGATAATTAAATGAAAGCAATTTAAGCAATTGAATTGCCCAACATTCAACTTCCAACATTTAATTATGACATGAAGGTAGTACCAAGATTCCTTTTGATTATGATGCCAAAACCGAAAAACATATTACTATATCATTACCCTACTACCTTCTCACTTTTTATGTCCCATATCTTTCTCCAATATTTTAGTCATGGCCTCATACACAAGATTATGGTTTTGGCCTTTCCCACCCCATTTGAAAAGCAATAAACTTATCATTATATCATACCATGTTTACCAAGTTCCTTTCCATATAAAAACTTCATTATTCAAAATAAATAAGTTTGGGGTTTGACTTTATCTTTAAATATGGATTATGGATTAGTCTATGTTCCCTACCATCATGTAATAGACCCAACACACTACTTTCTTTTTAATTACATGTCTCATTTTCCAAAATTATCTCATATCTCTCTCCCTTATTATGATGTAAGGGTGGTTTTTGGAGTTATGTTCCCAAGATGAGATAGAATAAAGTTTTTCTTATTCTCGTTAAATATTGACACATTGTTCTTAGTGAAATTGATCAAGGATGTCCTTTTGGAGCTAGACATCTATACATTTGAAGAAATCCGTCGTTGGATCCACAACTCACACTCTGTTGATCTGCAATCTAAGTTGCATTGTTCTTTGGATGATAAAAGCACAAATATAATGCCAAATTATCTTGTTGTCAAGAAACTCACTACTGCTTTGTTGTTTATCAGGAATGTGGAGTTTGTAGATGATCGAATTACTTTTGGAGAGCTTGGTTCATATATGAAATTCCATAATTTCCATGTTGCTAACTTGACACCACAAGAAATTTTGTTAAAGGATGGCCTTGGAGATTGTGTTCACAGCTTGCTGAGACAGATGGGTAAGATCAGACCTGATACACCAGATATGGAAATTTTGGAATCTTAGAATCATGAGCCAGTGAATAGGAAGGATCTTGTTGTCATTGTAATATAGAGTGTTGTCACTTCTTCGTGCTAGCTTAATTTATCAATCTATTAAGTGAATGGGTTGTTCAATAGAAGTTGTTCTTGTAATGGGAAGGGCAACAACAATTGATTCTCTAAGGAAGCTACGACGTGCGGTTAAAATTGGAGAATTTATGAGTGTATTTGTGAATGTAAAAAAACATTGTGTGTATGTTTCTTCAGATGGCGGTTGTGTTTGTCGACCATTGGTGATTGCTGATAAAAGTGTTTCTAGAATAAATGAACATCACGTGAAAGAATTGAAGTACAGATTTTGAACATTTGACGATTTCCTGAGACAGGGTTTGGTGGAATATCTCGATTCTAATGAGGAAAACAATGCATTGGTTGCACTCTATGAAGGGGAAGCAACACCTTCCACTACTCATATAGAGATTGATCTTTTCATTATTCCAGGTGTTTGCACTGGACTTATTCCTTTCCCACACCACAACTAGTCACCTAGGAATACTTACCAGTGTGCCATGGGGAAGCAAGTCAGGCAGGTGATTGAAAAATTATGAGAGGAATTACAAATAATAGAAGAATGGAGTATACGTAGGTCTTGTGGAGAGTGACTGGTCATTGGGTATGACGATCAATCGACTGGTGAGGGAGATAAATCTCCATTTAGTATCAACTACGACCATTTTATAAATCCTTCCATAACAAATCATTGGAAAGTTGGACTTCTTTTTGAAGTGGCAATGGTGTCAAATAATCCAATTACGATTCATTTTTGAGTGTGGCTAGATTGGATTGGAAAATCCTTCTTCAGGATAGTCATGTCCTTGATCGCATTGATTTTATGCCTTTGTTGGTCTACTATGTGGCGGAATATCATGATTAATAGTTAGTGAAAATATTACTGCCTTGAGGGCACTCCAAGCAAATCAAATGCGCCTATCACACAATCAATTGGGAGGCCCATTACCTGACTTATCCTCGATGAACAATCTGACTTACGTAGACATCAATAATGATCCATTTGAGCAACCTATCATGGAATATTTGATGGAAAGTTTATAAGAGTAAAACCTATAGCACATTTCTTATTCAACCTAAGGTCGATGTTACGAAGAAGGCGCAAACAAAATGACAAGTGGATAAAATTTTCTTAAAACAAATTTTTGTTTTTTTATTATTACTTCAAGATGGTTCACCGGAACGCTTCAGTTGGGAACAACCTTAACCACTCAAACTTCCCATCAAAGAATATAAAGGAGGCAGTCTACATCCATCTTAGGGGGAAACAAATTTAGGAGAGAGAACTTTGAGAGGTATGCTTGTAGAGTAGTGAGATTTTTATTTTTAATTCATCATCCATCCTCTACTTTCAGCAGGGATTGATAGGATTGTTGGCAGTAGGGGGTCTTGCGAAGCAACGAATGGGTGAAGAGAGGATGAGCTTTGTTGGGTTTTATAAGGTGAAAGGATTTCTTGTCAATATGATGTAGTTAATCATGATTTCATTTCAGCGCTGATCAGTGTTTGATGTGTTAGAATATGATGGATTGTGCTCATTTTACCAGAGACAATATCACTATTGTCACCCAACCATAGGACAAAGCCACCCTCCAAGCACCTTAACCTTGACAGAGAATTATTATGGAAGCAAACCCTAGGCTAGATAGCCAAACAAAGGGTGTCACACCTTTCTCCAAGGATAGTGCACCAAGCAAGAGCTGATCAGAGAGTCCAAACTATAACCAAGAGATAGTCCAAGCCAAAACTGAAATCTGCTAGCTGCAGCATCTACAACGAAAACTCTCCTCCAAACTTGCACACAAACTGGCCAACGCAATGTGCACAAGTGATGCTTCTATAGTTCTAAGAATGCCTGCCAGAATGAAGATTGGTTTCCTGTATTTATACTGAATCTGGCAAACTACCTTGGTCGACTTCTCATTCTGGGTACTAATTCTTTAGTATATATTATTTCCTTTAGATGACTTCTTGTCTTGGAGGCTAATAACCTAATACAAGTCATTCCCTTGAGCCGACTTGTTTTCTAGGGTTATTAACCAATCAATTAGGGTTTCTTCTTGCTTCCTAGAATATTCTATTCTCGTTAGGTTTACATGTGGAGGTAAATACCTCCTGCAGCTACCATAATATCAACATGATGTGCAGGTCCTCACCTTGTGTTATCACCACCATCTCTCCATTCCATTTTGTCTAAGCTTTCTTCTTTCTTTCTCTCTTGGTCTTTCTATTGTAACCTTGTTCTAGAATGGCTAAAGACCATATACCTGGCCCAAGTCTACGCAGAGATTTGTAAATCCTAAAACTCCAAGAATTGTATGGGGATAAATTTTAATTAGAGATCAAAATCCTTTACGCTCTAATTTTATTTCTTATTTGTTTTCTGTTAAATATTAGTTTTCTCCATCTTTATTAATTCAATACCCTAAATTGAAAATAAAAAAAAAGGGAAATAGATTCAAAAGAAAATAATGAACTATGACTATTGTAACATGATGTATATAAGTTCCTCTCATTTTTTTTTAGGTATAAGCTTTTGTTATCCTTATTTATTCATTTGTTTAGTTTTCTTTTGTAATTTATCTTGTTTTAACTAAAAAAAAAGAGAGATTAAAATATCAATCCTTTACACTGTTTTTATAATTAATTTTTGGTAGTTATTAAATTAATTTCTTGTTTAATAAATTGCTCTTCTAATTAATCACTTTAGTATTAACTTTTCCTAACTTTTGGTTAGTTTTTCTTTAGTTACTTTTTGCTAAAGTAAATGCAAATAAAACATTTTCATTTTTAATCTTATTGGTAGCTTTCTCTTTAGTTGTTTAAACTCTTTAAGGATTTAATTTTGTTATTACAAATGTACAAAATCACACATAAAAGCATAAAAATTATAAATTACATAAAAATCAAATATTATTAAAAAATAAAATTACAAGGCAAAGGATTCACGCTTGGAATGTAGGTTAGGGGAAATTTAGCCTGGAGTTCAATGTGTTTTCTTGTTGGGGGCTCTAAGCCTAGAGTGAAATTCCTGTATCTTCCCGCCTATCCCTACGGGAGGTTGAGATGTTGGTGTTGGGGACTCTCTAGTCCCTTGATGTCAACAAGTAGGAGGTATGAGAAAACTTGTCTTGAGAATTATTGTAATAGAGCTCTGCTCTGTTGGAGGTTTCCCCCTCGAAGAGGCAAGTGAATATTGCTTTCTTTGAATAAAGGTATCATTTTTGGTGTTGTGAATCTCAATATTTTGTTGTTGCATTGATATATGTTGAATATCCTTGTTTCTGCATATTATATTACATCTGGTACCTTACAAGTGGTATCAAATCTCTTTCCTGGGCAAGAATTGTGGGTTAAATTTTAGAGACATATTTCAATGTCTTTAAGTTATAGAGATTTGTCATTCAACACATAAATCTATGGTTAGGGAAGCATACACATAGGGAATACAAGAGGTATTTAATCTCACATTGTTGGACACCCTTGTAACCCATGTTGGTACCCCTTCGAGTGGTAGCACATCATACAACACTTGTATACAAACTAGCCTAGACATCTTGAAACCCTCTGTAGATCAATCGATCGGTCGCCTGACTGCTATAGTGCCACTGAGAACAACACTTGGGAACATACTCTCCAGTACTTGGGTAATTGGGTAGTACAACTAAGGGTACAATCAGGCCTCCTTAGTTGGTGCCTTGCGATATTGGGTTGAGTACTACTATTTGACCCCACACATATATTAGAGAGATATGGCACAGGGAAAACCCTTTGTCTATAGGAACCCTTAAAATCCTAACCCTTGGGACAGGAATAGAACAAAGAAAGGACATACAAGATATATTTTTGTGCCACCTAGCCTCTTGCATTATGGTTGCGAATTGACTACACATTCGTTACAATTAAGAATTTGGGCATTCTGATACTGCAAAAGTATTTAGATCGGGGTATAACTCCGCAGGGGTAAAACAAAAAAAAAAAGTCTAGGGCCTGGCCACACCCTTATTGGTAACCTATCCCATTGGATTCTTCTTTTCTTCCTAATCATTGTGATACCTATCATTTTTTACATTTTTTTTCCTGTGGTCCCAACCCCCTTTTCGACAGCCTTAATTGGGACCTCTACCATTGGATTCCTCTCTTTGTCCTGATTTTCGTGGTACTTGTCACTTTTTATCCTAATTTTTTTAGTGGACCCGACCGCTATTCCTGCCACCCTTATTTTCCAACTATCCTACCATACTCCCTATATTGTGTTGATCATTATGGTATCACTCTAACTTAGCCTCCCTAATGGCCCCTACCACCCTCTCTTAGAACCAGGAAGAGTTGGACACTAAGGAAAACCTGAACCAACACATGAACTCCCTCAACCAGAACTTGCAAACCCTCACCAAGAACCTGAACTTACTCACCAAGGAAGTCCAGGACCTTGTGTCACACATCAAGGGTAAGCACCCGAAGTCCCATCAAGAGGCTCCTCACTCTTCCCATTATGAGCATATTCATCATTCCCACTCTCCTTGGGGTTCTCCAAATTCATGGAATAAGGTGCCCAAAGTTGAGATGTACACATTTGATGGATCAGACTCGGACGAGTGGGTATACCAAATGGAACACTACTTCTCTCTCCATAATATCTAGGATGATGATACCAAAATCCATGTGGGAGTTATGTACTTGGATAAAAAAATGATGTCAATGGTGGCAATGGAATAAGAAATGCTATCCAGGACAACCAACTTGGACCATGTTCACCAAGGCAGTTTGTGCCCGTTTTGATAGAGAATCTCATTTTTTGGGACGACTCACCAAGATGAAACAAACAGGGTTAGTAATAGACTCAATTACTACATTTGAATAGTTGGATATCATAAAAAAATGCCTATTTGATGAGTTCTATATTGAATTCTTTATCAGTGGTTTAAAAGTCACCATTTCGGATCATGTTTGCATGCACCACCCTATTACCAGGTTGCAGGCGTGCAAATTAGCATTGGAGGCTGAGACCATTCTTCATGCCCAACCCCTTCATTCTGAAATTCCCAACCTCCCTCGTTCGGGGGCTACTCTTGCTCCGACCCAAAATTTGAAAGTCCAAAGGGCATATTCAACAGAAATCGTTGAACATCAGAAGCAAGGACTTTTCTATTACTATGATGAATAGTATTCGTCAGGCCATAAATGTTGTGAACAAAATTTCTTCCAAATTGATGGGTCAACAACCACCTCTATCGAGGATGACACGTCAGGTGAGGCCACAGACTTAGAGGACACAAAACTCAGTTCCTCCATCCCTGATCCAGTCACATATCCAGTGGAACTGGAGGAACCTGTCATATCTCTCTACGCCCTCGTGGGTATTTCTATTCCACAGACATTAAAAATCAAGGGATACATCAAACATCGACCGATTGTGGTGTTGATTGACAGTGGTAGAACCCATAATTTTATTCATTGCAAGGTAGCTAAGGATGTCAATTGCTTTGTGAGACCAGTTTCTAATTTTCAAATTCTCATAGCTAATGGTGGTGTTGGAGCCGCCCCTGTTTTTTCGCTTCACACTAATTTGAAAAAATCCGATATTTGTGATCTAGAGTTGTTTTTTCCTTTTCCTTCCCTTCCAAAAATCATAAAACTCTGAGAGAATTTTTCGTTGCCAGAATAGTAATACTTTATTACTTACGAAGGACCCGTTTTTCGCA
>JASDQU010359124.1:0-11852 GCA_032191745.1 Picea mariana | reverse complement strand
AATCAAATTTTACGAATGTTTAAATGTTATTGATGATGATGTATATGATGCGACATATTGTGAGAATGTGAGTTTAATGAATGTTTAAATGCTATTAAGATGATGTTGGATATGATGCAATCTATTTTGGGTAAATGATAATCTTATGAATGGGTGTCAAAATTGAATTATGGGATATTGTGAGATCTATTTCTAACTGGAAAACTTTGATGTTAAATTATCAGTACAGGGATACCAAATTGAAATGATGATAGTATGCAGTTACATGATGGTAATGCATAGAAATGTATGAGTTTGTGTTACAGACTAATCTGTAGGTTATGGGCTATGAAATAGCCAAGGGATAATGATGATGAAAGTGGATATTAGGACCACTAACCAAGAAGCATTATGGTATGAATATTGTATGTGGAATTTATATTGGTTTGGATGCATTGCTATGATATGTGGACCAGTGCATGATTTCAGGTGATGACACTGCCCAAAACTGAATAAACGATGAAAAAACCCCCAACAACATGGTGCCACTGGATATCCCATTGCAGGGTGTGGACCCTAGTTATGATTAGGAGGGGTGGAGGCATTTCCCACTGTGTATCCTCCGAAACCTAAAGTCATGGGAGGACGGTGTTAGTTCACGCTCCACAAGACGTGTGATGATGACTGTCAGATTCCTACTAGGGAAGCTTGGTTGAGATGGTGACACTTCCGCTGACGGGTTCTATTTGGAGTTAGGTCAATATAGTTGATGCTCCAAGATAGTCTAGCAGAGGAGGGATAGGAATGGAGATAGATGTAGATTAGGGAGGAAGGATGAGTAGTAATAGTTGAGAAGGTATGGAGATCTGTCTTGTGGTGGAATTTAATGTTTTCCCTTCAAAAAAAAATAAAAAATAAAAAAATGTGTATATATGAATATTCATAATTAAGTAACTAAACCACAATTGTCTAAATAAAAAATTTTGAACTGGATAATAGTAATTAAAGGACTTCTCAAACAATTGATTGGTTTGTTGTCTTTTATAAAAGACTAGTCTTGCTGACTGGATTGGATGCATATATAAATTACTAAAGGATGGTAGTTTTGATTATTAGTACATGCATGAGACTTGCATGTACTAGCTACACATGCATTTCTTTTACATATACACTAGTATGCATGAGTTTTCTTGACTTACTTACTGATAATGTCGGTTAATTGTTATGAATATGTGAACCATGTTTCTTTTCCTTTGTACCATAAGACACCTTAACTTCAGGACGATGTTTCCTGAAGGGTGGGTGTATGTAATAGCCCTAGTAGAATATATGTTTAGGAATTATTAAGTAAAAATTAATTAGGGGATTAATTGTCTTAACATGGTTTTAACTAAACAAAGATTGGCATAATAATACTAATTAAATATTAATTAATTAATTAATTGTTATAATTTTGATTAATTAATTAATGAAATTAATTACCTATCACATTGAATGAACAGGGTAATAAATTTAAAAAAGATTAATAAATTATATTGTTTAAATTAAAAAGGTTATGTATACAGAAGGGATAAGGGGCATTAATAAACAGATAGGGAACATTAATAAATTGGATTAGGGGGATTAACTATGTGGATAAGGTAATGAATGCAGAGATAACGAAATAAATGAGGAGAAAGGGCGGTGAAGGAGGGATATGAGCGGAGGAGGATTACGGATTTGGGGATTATCATTCGACTTGGATTTTGGGGGGAGGGTTCTCTGGGATTTGCACAGGAGTTGACTTCTATATTTAGGAAGGTTTAGTACAAGGGGCACCGGTTTGCTGGAGGTTTTGGGCACGGGGGCCAAGATATCCATATGGTATCCTGGAGCTAGGAAGTTGTCCTAGTTGGCAGGGTGGAAAATCAATTTGGGCAGAGTTGGTATGTGGATTCAAGCTGGTCAAGGCAGTAGCAGGAAGGTCAACAAGACAAGTGGAAGCAACAGGAAGGTCAACAAGACAAGCGAAAGGTTAGCATCACACCAAGGTATTTTAATTTACGTATTTGTTTTATGCAATTTTAGGAATATGAAATGTTATAAGGCTCTCCGTAAGCTATTATGTTTAGCTCAATAAATTTTATATGTGTTGGTGATTAATTTATTTGTGCAATTGAAATGATTTATATCAAAATTTGTATTTACAATCACTACAATTGTTATGAAGCAACACAATCGACACTCTTCTGGTCTTTTGTCTTTGGAAACTTTTGACAGGCCCGAATCCAGGCCTGTCCATGTACATGGACATGGGCGAAATCCACCCTTTCCATGTACATGTACATGCATGAATTCAAGTCTGTCCATAGCCGATCTAGGCCTTGTCCATGTACATGGACATGCCCATGTTGTGCATCCTAATTTTATTGGATAAAGCTATAATGTTGGGTCTAACCAATTGTATATTTTATTATTGAGTTTTATTAAGTTTGTACATTGTTATAACCATGTAAGAATATTTGATTCTCAAGTTCGTTGACATTTGATTTTTTGTTATTTCTTTCATAACAATTTTATGTATAAAGGGAGGTTAGTACCTCTAAAGAATACAACTAATATTTTTGATAAGGAACTTAGTTCTGAATTGTAAAATATGTTCTACTAATACAAAGAGAGGTTCCAATTATAATTACTCATGCATGTTTTTGTAGAAATAGTCATCTATGAATTAATTATGTCATCTAGTTTTAACACTCTATTATGAGAAGGCAAGGCCCACTACACAAGAAAACATGTCATGGGTAGGGCCAAATTCAGGCATGTCCATCTACATGGACATGGTTGAAATCAGTCCTATCCAGGTACATGGACATGCCCGAATTCGACCATGTTCATGTGGGCCTCTCCATGTACAAAAATTTATTTTTCTTAAAAAAATTTAAATAAAAAACATCTAAACATAGTACTTGAGGTTTATAATTACCTTAAATAACTCAAAAGACTATGGAATGGTGAATCCAACAAGGACCAATACCTCTAGTTGGAGCCCTTGCCAACCAACAAAGAGGTTCCAATTATAATTACTCATGCATGCTTTGGTAGAAATAATCATCTATGACTTGATTATGTTGTCAATTAGTTTTAACACTCTATTATGAGGAAGAAATGCCCACTACACACCACAACATGTCATGGACATAGCCGAAATAGCCAATGTCCATGTACATGGACATGCCTGATTTCGTTCCTATCCATGTACATGGACATACCTGAATTTAGGCATGTCCATGTACATGGACAGGGCTAGGGCCTGTCCATGTAGGAAAATGTAATTTTCATAAAAAAAATTAAAATAAAACACATCCAACCATAATATGTTTAGAATTACATTAAAAAATGAAGCCTCTGGACTAGTGAAGCCTTTAGCTAGAGCCCTCGCCACAAAAAACAACCAACGCCTCTAGCTGGATCCCTTTCCAACCAACGCCACCAACAAAAATGACCTCCACCAACAACAATGAATGCCACCAAAAACAACAACCACCACCAACATCAATGAACACCACCAACAAACAAAATTTTCTTGCAAACTCTCAACAGTTTGGAAAACGGACAAATGTCTGAGAGGAAGGGGATATATAGACAATTTTTCGGTTGAAAGAATCTTTCAGACGAAAAATGTTTTCAGTCGAAAGAATCTTTCGGACGAAAAATATTTTTGGTCGAAAGAAACTTTCAGTTGAAAGGTTTCACCAGACGAAAAAATCCATCTAGAAAATCTTGTACATGATTTTCAAGGGCATCATCAGGGTGTTGTTTGATTTGATGTCTAAACATTAAGTCGAAAAAAACCTGTATTTTGACCAAAAGAATAAGGAGTTCGACCGAAAAAGGCCGCTAGGAATTTTGGAGATCCGATTCTAAAAGAAGTGTAACCCACCTTCATGATTTTACCCTTAATATATTTGAAAATATTAATGTTTTAATTATTGGTTGATACATGAAGCTATGTAGGGTTAATACATGAACCTATGTAGTGCTTTTTGGTAAGGGAGGTTGTTGAAAACAATTTAGGTAGGTTCTCTATTGAGCTAATTTTTAAGTGTTCGATTAAGGTTTTGAGATCTCGATTGAGTGTTTAAACATGATTTTGAATAAGGTTTTGTCTTAGATTCAACATATTCTCAATCGATCTATCAAGGAGATTTAATTAAACTCTTGATCAAGGTGTGGATATCAATCAAGGGTTAAGACCTTGATTAAGCGGTAGAACCTTGATCAAGGTCCTATGTTCAATTAAGGTGTTTTAATTTTATAAAATTCTTACATAGCCCATGATGGTCTTATTTTCATCATTCACAAACTAAAAAACCATTAATTCAAATTCTATATTAATGTATATCTAAACTTATTAACCAGAAAAAACCTAGCTAAGAAGTGAAGTGCACAATATGAAGAAACAATTAACTCAAGAATAAGAAATATCAAGAATAACTAGAGAATATGAAAGTCCTCAAGAAAAAATGTATTAATTTATTATGCTAGCCAAAAGGATTGCTACAGGAATATAATGGGTCCACCCAAGATGCACATAACCCAAGGACTAAGAAACAAATATAAACAATTCTTGCATGTAGCTCAAAGGTTGGAAAGCTTAAACTACATGCTACACATCAATAAATTCTAACTAGGACAATTGGAAATGGGGAAAGTTTCCCTTAAGGTCTAGGAACTATTGAGTTCTTCATAATTGAGTTGGTTTTTTGTAGGTTGAGTGGTGCATCCTCCTTGGGGAGGGTTCCCTTGCTATCTACATAAGTTCCTCTTGATTAGTTTGAAATCATCCCTACTTTCTTCTCAGTTTACGAATGAGACCATATAAGAGAAATATGCAATCTACAAGTTATAGATATGACTTTGGCTACTAAAGATGTGTTGTGAAGTACAAAAGATAAGGACCATGGGGCACTACAAATTTGGAGGAGGAATGGAGAGGCACTAGAAACTTGAGAGTGAGTTGGTTGATGTTGATATAAAATAGAGATTTGGTGAGATTTCCATCATCAAAATATGTGTATATACCTATATCTAGGGAATAAAGAATGTTAACTAACACACTCCATGTGAGTTGAGAGTAAGAGAGTGGTAATGCTAAAAATTACCATGATATAGGAGAGAGTTGTTGGCTGTGTGATAAGGCCCTTGAATGAAAAAACAAAAGATGGAAGTGCAAGGAGAGAAATAAACATTAGTTCATCCATTGGAAAGGTCAAGTTGCTGATATAGGAGTTGTGAAACATTGGCCAACAAATATGGTGATGTGAACATGGCATACTAGAGAGAGGTTGTGCCATATATGTGAAACTGAATTTGTGATTCTTGATAGTTGCATAAGCGAGGATCATAAAAGAATGGAAACCAATTGTACTCTACAAGGGAGACAAACTTATGGTATGATTTATCCAAGAGTGGAAAAATGATGTAATTCTAATGGACTAACAATATGTGGCTAGAACTAGAGCTAGTGCTATATAAATTGATTCTTCATGTCTAAGAACCATAGTCATCCAACAAAATGAGTGACGCTCTAGATATATTCATGTATATCTCTACTAGAGGTATATACTAAGCATCAAAATATTATGGTTAGTTTTAGACTATGGGAGAGAGATAGTTCTAAATAATGAGTGCAGCGTTGGAGTTATGGTGAAATAGTTGAGCGACACATCCAATGTTGCAACAATAAGTTTCCTATATAATGTGCCCTTGACAATGTTGTATTTCCTTAATGAGGCCCACATAAAAATGCTATTTCTAGCAATGTATAAATATTTTTGTGCTATGTTATGATCTAGAAGTAATACATGACCTATAGTTACTGTTAGATTGAAAATTTATCTCTTACTAAAAGGGAACTATGTTTTTCATGTTCACTTGGGATTCAACATGAGGTTGGACATATTGATGAAGGTTCAACCGATGATCATAAAATCTAGTGAATGATTCTGAATGTGGATGAGAGATGTTCACGGTGCCATCTTTACTCTACCAAACAAAGAGGGCATCATGCAGAGTAGTGTTTTGTTCTAGTCATAATCCTGAGAGATGTCTCTAGTGAAATGATGAGAATCCTAGTGCTATAGCTAAGAAAGAGAGTGCATTCCAGGGGAAGAAGTTGTATGTCAATTGGAGTAGCCAATTTGTTGAGATAGGGATCCAGGTCACTATGAGAATGATATATGCCTACAATGGTTGAGTCTATTTATTGAGTTATAGGTCATTGGGATAGACCGTGTTGTAGATCCATTAGAGAAATAATTGTGGAGAGTCACTTTATACCTATTAAAAGTATTGGGTTGAGGAAATAAATGGGTTAAGGGATGCATAAAATGGGTTGAATTGAAGGCATTAGAGAATTGATCTAAAATATAGTATATATTGTAGCTATAAGAAATAGGAGGGTTAAAAAATGGAGTAATAGGTATAGGGGTAGTATAGTGAGAAATTTATAGGATAGGGGTAGAGAGAATGGATTTGGACGAGGACTAAGAAAGAGGGGTTGCAAGGGATGTGGTGGTGCGGTAGTAGTTGGAGGAAGAATATGTAAGGAGAGACATGTTATTGAACTACACCAGGGAAAGAAAGAGGAATGGTAGCATTCATTAATTATATGATTTATCTTCTTTGAAGAGAGTCTAGGTATTACAATAATCATTATAGAGATCCCTAGATATTTATTGGTATGGGATGCCTAGGATCATATTAGAACAATCAAGTGTAGAAACATTGCAATTGATGATGTCTTAGAAGGAGACAATGGAAAACATTACTGCACAAACCTTATCAATAAGTAATTGAGGACCATGTTGTTGTACCTAGCTGAGATGATGGGGATTTGTAGATGCTACATAAAGTCATGGGATATGAGGTTCTTTTTTCTTCCATTATTGAGTATACTAGTGGCTATTTGGTCTTTAATTGACAATTATGAGTAAAATGAAAGTTAGGAGACCATATGGTATTTTATTGGGTGAGGATAATGAGATTTGGGTATGTTGTGCTACGGTTTGGTAAGGGAACACTTTCTAGTTGTGATGGAGTGGAAGGTTCTATGGAGGGGTCTTCAAATTTGTAATTAAATTGACCAATAAACAATGATTTGGATGTAGCTTGATTTTTTAAGACACAACAATTAGTTTTATAATGTGTGTGGGTTTGATGGAAGTGACACAATTGGCTTAGGTTCGTTGATGAAGGGCTAGAGAATCTTGGATTTTGAGGTTTACTGGAACAAGGCCTCTAGCTAGTAGGAAGGTTGTGAGGATTATGCTTGGAAATAGAGTTAGGGTTTTGGAAACTAGGGCATGACTGTAATTTTATTTCAACAATGAAGGTTGATGTGGGATTTCCAAATGAAGTGGGAAATCCTACTGACAAGCCAAGTTCGTACACAAAAAGAGATAATAAAAACTCAAACTAATTTTCATTGAGCTCAAAGATTGGTTTTATATCTTTACATGAGAAAAATAACTCAACATACCAAGGAGAGAAAAAATATCCAGATCTTGCAAATTGGTATTTAAGCACAATACAAAGGAAGACTTGAGAAAATATATTAACTATTCCCATAAAGATCTCAATTTTCCCTTAAGACTAGAAAATAAAAAAAAAGGATTCGGAGAATGAAGCCACAATAATAATCTCCTAATTATAATAATTGGAGATGACAATACATATGAAAAATGTAGGGACTAGAATCCCTACCATTCCTCCCAACCATAGAAGCATTGGCCTCCAATGCTATCAGGGGAGGGGGGAAATGTTGTTTTTGTATATGTTGATAAGGTAGAAAGTGTTAAATCCATGAAGAAATCGGTGATACAAAAATCTGCAATCAAAGTTGTGGAAACATCCAAACTTGGTTTTAGTGATGTGGATGAACATGATTGAACTTGAATCCATATAGGATTAGAAGAATAATCAAAACCAATTTAAATTATCCCAATTGCTAAAAGGATATAAAGCAATGTGATCCAAATGAAAAATTTGTTGTAGTAGATGATAATCCAACAAAAATATGGTGTGTAGACACTGATTCCCTATGTAACTACCAAAAGAGGACATGCAAGCTCCTAGAATCATGGATACCATAGCATGATTGTGAGAATATATAATGAAATGGGTAAAATTAAAACTCAAGGTAGTGTTACAAAGAAGCCCAAAATGTTGTTTGATGATGCCAAAAATGGGCATTGTAACATCCCGCTCTTGCACACTCTGAGCGAACTTATTCTTTGAGGACACTTGCTTGCAAGTGATACAAACTATTATACTATTGGTCATTTGATTATCATCATGATATATTATGGATTGACGATATGCTATTTTGTTGTATTCACATAGACATGTGCTATTGACTGGGTTCTCCTGAGTGTGAAGCACTTTGGACATTGAGGATGTAGAGGCATCGATGAAACCCCTTGGAATATGGATCGAGTCAGGGAGAGGACTATTGGGTTTGAATGTTATTGATGTGACACATGTACTTATGATTAGATGTTATGATGATTGATTATTGTTGTTGACATGATTCGTTGATGGATGTAGGCTGATGATAAATTTCTTACCAGACTCACATGTGGAGTAGAGGGGTCACACAGGACAACTAGAGACTTGAGGGAGAGGTGTGGACAGCAACCCTGCCACACCCTACTAGCACTCCCACCGTGGCTTGAACAATAGGTTAACAATTACCTAGTTTGAGAAGACCCAGGATACAGTGAGGGTAGAGTGTGACAGTCGCTCACAATGATTCTAAGGGGCATGCAATAAGGCAGGGGACTTATTCCTTAGAGGCCCTTTGTCTCCCACAAGATCACCTGGTAAAGTATTGACTCTAGGGGTTTTTGATGTCTACCAAGTCAGTCAAGAGGCGAGTGGCACCCTTGGAGCATGTAGTGCGTCCTGAAGGGCACATCACACAAAGAAAATAGAAAGAGGCAAGTGGCACCCTTGGAGCATGTAGTGCATCCTGAAGGGCATGTCGTGCAAGGAAAAAAAAAGGAGGCAAGTGGTACCCTTGGAGCACCTAGTGCCTCCTGAAGGGAACGTCGCGATTTTAACTGGTAAGTGAATAAACCTAGATGACCTTAAAATGAATGATGTGTTAAGTAATATTAAAAACAATTTTCCTTAAGAAAATGTCGCCCAACCTAGTGAAATTAAAATCTAGGTCTAAGTAGAACCTGTGGTAAAAAAATAATAATAATAACAAATAAACATGTAACAAGAAGGGGGGTAAGAAATTCAAATTTATTTATTAAAGTCAAATTTTTAATGGAGGATTAAAATTTAAAAAGGGAATTGGTTGTTTTTTTTTCTATTTTTGGTAAATTAATTTTACATAAAAAGAAAAGAGGGTAAATAGTTGTTTCATCTACACTTGCTAATTTAATTTTTAATTAAAGAATAAAAAGGGTAAATGGTTTGTTTATCTACACTTGCTAAATTGTTTAGTTAAAAAGGAAAAAGAGAGAAACTTAAAAGAAATAAGAAACTTAAATAAAGAGGGGAAACCTAAAGAAAAAGGGAAACACAAGGAAAAAGTTGAATGTCTAACTTAGTAAGGAATCTTGCCTTTAGAACTTTCTATTTATGAACTCAACTAGGAATTAAATAAGGCTAGAAAGGTGTGGAAAATAGCCCTGCCACAACCTACTAACACTCCCGTCATGGCTCGAACTGTAGGTTAAAGATTACCTAGTTCGAGAAGACCCACGATGTCATGAGGGAAGACTATGATAGCCACTAATGATGATTCTAAGGGGCATGCAATAAGGAAGAGGCCTTATTCCTTAGAGGCCCTTAGTATCCCACAAGATCACCTGGTGGAGTATTGACTCCAGGGGTTTTTGATGTCTACCAAGTCAGTCAAGAGGCGAGTGGCACCCTTGGAGCACGTAGTGCGTCATGAAGGGCACATCGCACAAGGAAAACAAAAAGAGGTGAGTGGCACCCTTGGAGCACGTAGTGCGTCTTGAAGGGCATGTCACGCAAGGAAAACAAAAAGAGGTGAGTGGCACCATTGGAGCACCTAGTGCGTCCTGAAGGGCACGTCCTGATTTTAACTGGTACTTGAATAAACCTAGACGACCTTAAAATGAATGTTGTGTTAAGTAAGATTAAAAATTATTTTCCCTAAGAAAATGTCGCCCACCCTAGTGAAATTAAAATCTAGGTCTAAGTAGAACCTGTGGTAAAAAAAAATAATAATAACAAATAAACATGTAACAAGAAGGGGGGTAAGAAATTCAAATTTATTTATTAAAGTCAAAAATTTAATGGAGGATTAAAATTTAAAAATGGAATTGGTTGTTTTTTTTCTATTTTTGCTAAATTAATTTTAGATAAAAAGAAAAGAGGGTAAATGGTTGTTTCATCTACACTTGCTAATTTAATTTTTAATTAAAAAAGAAAAAGGGTAAATGGTTGTTTTATCTACACTTGCTAAATTGAGTTTTAGTTAAAAAGGAAAAAGAGAGAAACTTAAAAGAAATAGGAAACTTAAAGAAATAGGGGAATCCTAAAGAGAAAGGGAAACATAAGGAAAACGTTGAATGTCTAACTTAGTAAGGAATCTTGCCTTTAAAACTTGCTATTTGTGAACTCAACTAGGAATTAAATAAGGCGTAAGTCATTTAAGAGTTGTAAGGGAATATTGGGACGCCAAGGAGCACTTTTAGGAATGATTTTAGGTGGGTGAGGGAAATAGAAATAATTAATTAATTAATAAAATTATTTTTCTAGTGCAACTAGGGGATTAGGCGACATGTGTACCGGGGAGGTTTTTCCTAATTAATATTTATGAAAAACAAATTTAATGAGAATTTGGTAAACTGATTACTTAAAAACTCTATAAAAAGGATGGAGGAGGAGTATGGATCTCATCTTTATGCGTAACCTTACATTGCTGAATTTTTGTCTTGACTGAACTTATCTTGCGGGAGTTGGGATACCCAGCTCGAGTAACGAGTGGTAGCTCAACCTTGCGAGGTGAGTTGGGTGCTAGTTGTTATATGGTATTGTGTGTGTGGACCCTTTGCAGATTGGGGGGCTCAGGGGGAAGAAGAGTACCCCTAGTGTTGGTTGGGAGTTACCGGTGAGGTCACATCAGTCGGCAAGCAGGAGCTGGATGGAGTGTGTGCGGGATAGAAACTATGGATCATTCACGTTTGGCTAAGGTACGCCTGTTAAGTTGTTACTTGCAATGAAATTAATTTACACATATTATTTCTCTGTGCTCGGTTGAAGATTTCATTTCCATAGGCTGTCTTGCACCTTCTTTCCTACAGTATTTGTAATCGCCTTGCCTGTTGTATTCTGAATTGTTTTCCCTTGGCAAACCCAACTTCTGATTGTAATGACTTCTTTGTGTGGGTTTTATTGATTATTAAAAAGAGATTGTGTTTTTGTCTTCTGTCCCTTATCCCTTAAGTCATCAGTCTATACCTGAGAATTCATCTAGGAGCTTAATCGACGATCGTCACTTTGGTGTTTAAAGACCTATAGATTCAAATGCCCTTCTTTTATGTGCATGGATGATGAGTGAAGGATAAATTCTTATGCAACTATCAATCCCTTACTTATTTCTGCATTTTTCTCTTATGATTAGACCTTGATATTTATGCCCTCATTGTGAATGAGTATCTTTGCGCTTGACTGTTAAACCTCTGCAGTTTCTTGTGATTGATTACTTCTACGTTTTCTTGTGAGTGATTATAACGGAGTGTTCTTGTGGTGTTTAATCTCTGTGTTTAATTTATATCTCCGTCCATTTATCACTATGTTCCATATGTCCCTACACTTAAACAAACTTATAAATTGGCTATGTG